>JAGKTI010009515.1:0-11004 GCA_018397915.1 Birgus latro | reverse complement strand
AGAATTCGAGTTGGAGAGTTGAGAACATTTAGCACGGCTGAAATTATTTTTAGCAGAGAGAAGAACAGACTGAGCACGATTCTGGGCAGAAATATAAAAAAGATGTGATTCAGGGGTGGTTTGGCTCCGGTACCTTTATAGGCCCTCTCCTTGTTGCGGACAGCATTAGAACAAGCGTGATTAAACCAAGGCTTTCTTGCATTAATCAGAGGATATGAGAAAAAAATGTATGCTTCCATGCCCGAGAGAATAACCTCCGTAATGCGCAAGGCACACTCAGATGGCTCCCGGCCATGGAAGCAATAGTCATTCCAAGGAAAATCGAAGAAGTTCTGCCTGAGGGTCTCCCAATCTGCAGCTCCAAAGTGCCACAGACAGCGTTTCTTTGGAGGGTCCAAAGGCCATACCGGAGTGATAAGACAGGTTAAGGTAATACGGTTATGATCGGAGGAGCCCAACGGAGAGAAAAGATTAATAGTGTAAGCAGAAGGATTAGTTGTTAGGAAGAGGTCACGTATGTTGAAACTCTCTCCAAGGCGGTCAGGGATACAGGTAGGGTGCCGTACAAGCTGCTCTAGGTCATTAAGGATAGAAAAGATGTAGGCTTATTCACCAGGTGGATCATCAATAAAAGGAGAGGAGAGCCAAAGGTGGTGGTGAACATTGAAATCTCCTAGAATGGAGATTTCAGAGAAAGGAGAAATGGATAGAATGTGTTCCATCGTAGAAGTAAGATAGTCAAAGAATTTTTGATTGTCAGTAGAATTAGGAGATAAGCAGACAGCACAGATATATTTAGTCAGAGAATGATAGGACAGCCGAAGCCAGAGAGTAGAGATTTCAGAAGAATCAAGTTCAGGAACACGAGAGCAAGATAGATCATTGCGTACATTTACCCAACAGCCACCTTTGGCTTTGGAATGAAAATAGAGAAAGAAGGAGGATACAGAAAAGGGTTTGCTGTCAGTTGCTTCAAACAGCTGAGTCTCAGAGAGGAGAGAAGGTGATGTTTAGAGGAGAGGTGGTGCTCAACAGAGCGAAAATTAGAGGAAAGGCCGTGAATGTTACAGAAATGAAGAAGGAATGAGTCAGACAGTGGTTCCAGGCAGCTCCTAGAGTCGTCACCGGGAGAGGGGCGGGTGGTGGGGGCATTTATCCCCCCCCCCCCGGACTCCGAGGCTATATTTTTTTTTATAGGTTATTCATCGCCAATTTTCATTATTTTTGAAAAGGAAGTGTAGTGTGTAGCATGCATGTAGTTTGGTGTTGACAGTTAGAGAAACTTGTATTGGAAAGCATGCTGGCCTAGTCTCTATGTTGCTGACACTGAAAAAGATCAGCAAAGGGGGATGGTCAGGAACTAGTCCTGGGGGCTGATGAAACGGGAGCTCCAGCTCTCCCTGTCATCAGTTTTCCATCCACCTTGGGAGTACTGCCCTGCTTGACTTGTGCTACAGTCTACTCCTCGGGACGCACTTTCATTTCATGTAGAGCCATAGTGCATTATTTTGCCATTGGACTACATGAAATAATCCCCGAAAATATAAAAATCTGGACTTATGATAAAGGAACTGCAGCTTATTTCGTTTAATAATCCCACGCCTTTTTTATGCGATCTATCTTGGTAATAAAAAGACAGACAACTTTAAAGAGAACAATAGGTCCATTATGCACAGTAATTCTCCACTGTGAAACCTGCGGCATAGTTAAAAGTAACCACTTAATTGTGATGACGTATTTTGTTCATCATTTTTGCAACCCCAGTCGATTTTTTTTTTTTTCACCTTAGGAGACTGTTCGAACTGGAGCGGTTAAATATAGCCTTCGTTAACCCGTCACGTCCCGACCGATTTCCAACCTATGATACCACAAAATCCCGAGCATTTTTTGGGGGAAAAAATTTATTGGCTCAAACCTTCGCTTTTGGTGAGAAACATCGAAAATTCAAAGAGAAATCGCGATCCTGTGCTTAAAACTGTTGAAACAGGTGTCATGCAACCTTATGTTTTCCTTCTTTTTCAGGGGTTCCTTCTTTTTATGAAAGGGTTAACTAATTCAAGCCACTTTCAGTTACGTATTTATTTATGTATTTGGTACGAATTTATGTGTAGTAACACACTATATTGGTTTTAACACATTTATATAGGCAATAGAAGCATTGTTCAGTCACCAAACACATTCACATATGGCACCTTCCTTTATGACATTACCACCTCATCACTTCTGTTTGTTTCTTGCTCTAGCTTCTTTATTTCTTTGTCCTTCACCTCAGGAATCACTTTCAACGTGAATTTCGTCATTGGAGAGACCATGGGGCAACATCTTTACTGGCCAGCTTACTGCTAACAGGTGAATTGCCCAGTGTGGGGGGAGGGGGGGAGGGGAGGTTAGGTGGGGCCACGCAGTATCCCTGCTCAACAGCAGGTAGAGGAAGGTCTCCCACATATGTCTACAAAAAATCACCCATGAAACTTGAAAATTGTGCAAATTATGACCCTTGCAATTGCGTGACGTACCCATACGTCGATGGGTGTAGCTGTGACAAAACATCGCGACGTACCCATACGTCGATGGGATTCCTCGGGCTAATATCCAAAAATAATCATCTGGTTGTAGTCTGAATAAAGTGAAAATGCATCCTCGTAGTGAAGGGTTACTCATATAGACAATGCCTAAGAGCAGAATGTTGACTTTTACGTGAAACCTTGACCTTTGACTAATTGCTCTCAAAATCGAATTACAGTAATTCATTCATGCCTAACCCTTAGCCCTTCCACCAAGTTTAGTTCAAACCGGATCAAAAATGTACGAACTGACTTTGTCCAGTGACCTTGACTTTTGACCGTTACCTGTAACCTTAATCTTTGAGTGACTGTTCTCAAAATCGAATTTCTTTATCCTTCCCATAAACTGAATCTTTCCACAAAGTTCAGTCTGAATCGAATAAAACTGTTTAAGACGGCCTTGCCAAGTGACCCCAGCCCTTGACCTACTTTTCTAAAAGAAAGAAAGAAAAAAAACAGTAGATCAGCAGCTTGGGAGATTCTCAGCTCATCAACCAAGTTTGGTACAAATCAGGTCAAAACTGGTTTATTTTGTTTACATACAGACACGCGGGTCCGAACACACACACACAGTGACCAAACCATATCACCCACTCTCGCTCCGCGAGCTTGGGTATCATTAATGTGCCTGCTACTATACTGTATTCGTCACTCTAACTTGGTCTAAAATTATTGTCGTTTCTCATCTTTGCACCTCGAATGTTGAGCTGTAACAAGAGATATTGTGGTTGTCATGAAAAAAGAAAATGAAAATAAGAATGTGGAACCGCCATACTTACATCTTCTGACACTGAGCTATGGGAAATAACTGTAAAATCTTTGACAAGATGTGATGGACGCATGTACCATTTAGGAAAATAACAGACCTCCGCTTCAACTCTCCCTGGTAACTCAAAACAGAAATTCTTGTTCCTAATGGGATAATCCAAGCACAGGCCTTGCTGAAGCATAAAAGATAATAGCATAGCTTTACGTAGGTAATCTGTTATTTGTCTACCTTAATTTGGCGGAGTTTTACGTCCTTTTCCAACCTCTCTCACGTAGCTCAAGTGGTAGAATATGATAATACTATGGCGCTACATCGTTTCCGTAACATTGCTTTGCGGCTAACATATTCAAACATTCATTTCAAGATACAGATGAATTTTTAGGATAGACTGATGGCAGTTCTAGACTCACTCCAGACAGACAAGGCAAACAGGGGTGTGCTAAATATGTTGGTTGACTTTGGTCGTGTAATGAGAATGAATGTGATGTGCACAGATATCTAAATGAAGACACAAACTGTCCCTGATAGCACAAGACACGAGACCTTCTGCACAGTCAGATATTTCACGCAGATGCCGGCATTGATCACCGGCATTGACACAAATGAGCCTCTTGTTTATGGACACTGGCATGAAAAATGTCCACCCTCGATTAGGAAAACCAGTCTCAAAAATGCCACATTACTGAGCGGCGACTCCACCCTGCCTGAGCCCCAAGAATAAATTGAGACCTGCCTTCCTCAGCTTGTTAGTTAGTGGTTTAAGAGTTTTTCAGGCTTCAAAGGGGCAATGCTTCACGCGTGGCACGCGGCATTGCGGGCTCAGTGGCGTTTTGTCATGGTGAAGTAAACAAACCTCTGCTTGGCGCTTGCTTTTGAAAGAGGTCACAAACTTTTTTTTTTTTTTCGATTTGCCTGGCTACTTTTTTGGGGGAAGGGGCCTGATTTATGCCTTGCACTTTTTACTTAATGGAATTTCAGTTATCATGCCGTAGGACTCATTGGTTAGTAATAAAAATAGTCAGAGAAATATTGCTTACCTTTATATAAGCCTTTAGCCCAAGAATGTAATTTTTACTACATTCTAGCTGCTACCAGACGATTTTAGCTTCGGAGAGCAATTTACAATAAAAGGAATAATGAAAGATATATCTAACTCCATTAGATCGAAAAGTTTCCCCTGGACTGCATACAACAGTCTGGAGACAGCGAGAATAAAGTACATAATGGTAAATCGTCAGCCTTGTTGCATGAGTAATGAATAGGTTGGTGGGAAACTACATTGCAAGAAATGAGAGAATACGTTCAAGTGTTTATGAATTTATAAGCCATATGATACGAGAATGGAGGATATATCAACAAACACACACTTAGCCTTGTCTTCAGCCAGTGGCGGTCTTTTGCAGAGTTTACACAAGGCGTCCTTGAAACCGGCAGAACAATACGTCACACCACAAATAAACACCATGGACACTCGAGCAGACACACACGCATACGAGTTCAGTAAATTTTAGGAGTCTGTAAATTCTTGCAACTTAGTCTTCACTTCATCCTTTACCCGAGACTGCCAATACGTCAGCGTTGTTGTGTTTACTCTTGTCAGGAGTGAGGCGCGTCTAGGGCGTTTTTCTGAGGGAGGCTGCCAACAAAATCGCAGTAACTAGGGGAGAAAATATCCTTCGGGCCAGTGAGTCAAGCACACGCATATGTGAAGTGAGCTCCAGACGTGCTATTTATGTCACAGGTAGGGGTGATGTTTTTTCTGTACGTACACCCAGGAACCTGCGTAAATACTTGTCTCTTCACGCCTGCCTGGGATGTGAATGTTTAGTCGAGCTGATCACCACCACTACGATGACATTCTAAGTTACATTTTCTTCTTGCTACATTCAGACGATATTATTCACCTTAGGAAAAGTTTCCGAAATAGAGAGGTTAGATAATACAACCTTAACTAACCACTTCAGTATTAGGGTGCTCTTAAGCTGAGAAAAATTCGTCTAGCCTGTGTGTGGCAGCAATGATATTCTTATAAAAAGAACGTCCTCTTGCTGAAAGGGTTAATGGAGAGTAAGTGGAGCTCGTTTGAAGTGTAAAACCCAGGACACATCAAATAAATGAGTAACCGTTGAAAAGACCACAGCGCCATCAATCAGCAGTTTGGGAAATTTATTTATAATAGTTGTCTGTGTGAAGCGTGTTTTTCCTTTGCTGTTCATCTTCACGCTGAGTGGTGGGATAAACGCGTGAACATTATCCAAGGAACAGGACACTTGTTGTCTGTACAATAGCCCCTCGTTTAACAGTTGGCTACATGAGGATACGACATTGGGCCTGTATTTTCTCTGGCATTGACTGTGAAGTATATTTGTTTTGCACAATGAACTTTGTATATCAGCATAACCCATGTCGATACTAAAACATTCATTATACAAGTGAATATTAAAGTGTCAGGTGAAGTTTAAGTCTCCAGGGACGAGGTGCTACATACGAACTCCTCTGTTTTCATTCACTTTGGAGATTTCGTTATATCTCTTCCTCAGCAGTTTGATTTGTACTTTTTACCACTGAGCTCTATAGTATGGAGTGGCTTTCTCATGGGTAGCACCACGTAGTTTGTGTAACAGCCGCCAGGGGCCCGTGGCGGCGCTGATGTTTATCTACACCACCGACGCCCACTTCTTTTGAAATCAGCCGGTGAATTCGGAAAATATAGTGCCATGGCCCACTACTTAGCTTATGTAAGCAACAGCGAAACGGAAACAGCAAGCTAAGACCAGTGGATCCAATTGCATTTCCATTGTGGAGGCAACGAGTGGAAGGGTTTCAATATGGCGGCCAAGGCTTCACGCTCGCTGCGGAGATAGCCACTCCATATTATAGAGCTCAGTGACTTTTTACTTTGATATTAACACGTATATTGTCGATGGAAACAGTGTCGATACTGATAACGCATAAATGACTTACTAATTAATATAAGTGATTTTTAATACCATCTGTTTATCATCCAGTCAGTTTTTGCCCCATCAGGAGCCGAGGAGCCCAGGGCTAAGCAACTCAATCCCGACATTGAAGGCGAGGGTAACCAGCCTCAGTCGTCCCTGAGTGGGCATTATGTGGGCGATAAACTCCAACCATTCCTCGGATATAAATCCTTACATGTTCCATCCGGCTGGGGCGCCTCAACCCACTAAACCATCAGGTGTCATTTGGTTGTATGGTTACCACCTAAAGTAGCAAATGGTTTCATGGTTTACAGGAAACTACAATATTTGGCTTGTGACCCAAAGTAGAATCACCTGAGTGAGTGTAGAGAGTGGATGAGTGGCACCCCTACCTATCACAATTAATGCAATATAATTACAAAATACAGTAAAGTTTTCAGGTAGAGGAATTACAAAAACTCCAGTGTCAACAAGAATGCGGCCTGATATTACCTGATCTCCAGCCTCCATTATCCTCCGTGCTCGCAGTTGCAACCGTTCGACCTTCTGAGCGCCAAGAACACACTAATTGAATGCACAACAAAATGAGTTAGCAAAACTGGCCTCAAATTTCAACCTAGAGAAAAACTGGAAACCTGCACCATCAAAAGAGACGCGGTAGATTTCTCTCCTAACAAAGACGCAGCCTAATGTAACAGTGTGTGAGTAATAACCCCTCATTACGTGTATTATAATATTCTTTACAAATTTCAAAGGTGCATTTTCATCTCTCTTGTAATATGTATGCAAAACACACGACTCGGTAATCAAACAGTGAGGCTGACTTGGGGGTGTTTGCTTACAGCCTCCAACAAGAAAACCGCCGAATATTTCACCTCCCCTGCTCCCGACTGGACTCTGCTGGCTACTATTCTTTAATTGAGAGAGGCTTGATGTATTGTTCAGCCAATAATTATTTTCTTTCATACGATGCGTTAGGGAGGAAAGTGACGTAATGCCCTGATTGTGAAGTAGACCCATTGGAATCTTTGGCAAACTTTTATCCCAGGCTGTTCAATCGTTTATAAGAATCTCTCCACTTCTCTGTCGAACACTTATGAAACTCGGACACATATTCTGAAAAGTGTGTTGGGTTCCGAAGGTTGCGTTACTGTGTTAAGAAAGTCATTGTTCGCTTTTTTCATTATTTTTCGCAATAAAGTGAATCGATATTTAACTCTGCAACTGTACTCGATAAGAACACAGTGTGTGGTATATACTGAGATTGGGCTTTTAATTCATCTCCATAATGTTCAGCCAGTTGGCAGTAAGAGAGAGGGAGGAGGGATATGTATGTAGGAGAGAGAAAGAGAGAGGGGGGGGTATATATGTATTTAGGAGAGAATGAGAGAGGGGGGAAGGGGATATGTATGGAGGCTAACAAGGAAAATATTTATGTAATATATATAATGCTGATTTTACCTCACACGAACCACAATGGACTTTTTTTTTTTCGAGCACCACCAGTTCTAATTCTTCCCTTTGCTGCCCACCCAGTCTGCGGTAAGGAATAAAAAAAAGAAAAAGAAAATATAAGTGTAACAAATATAATAATGATTCTGGCAGGATCTCACAAAACAGCCAACCCCATAATGGATGGCGTAGTACTTTGTCGAATACTTTTCCGCGAGTTCGACACTGCCTACTATTGTGTCCTGTGGTGCTCGCCCCGTCCACACGCAGAAAATACTGGTAAAAAAATATATGAAATAGCTGTCGTACTGATTCTACACAAAATAGCTTTATCCAGGGATGTGTTGTGTACCCTAGTGGTGGTGGCAGTTGCTAGGCGTTCGGCCTCATCTCCATACCACCAAGGTCCACTTACTACTCGGCGCCGTATTGTTCGTAGTGTTCTCTTCCTTGGCGATTTACTCTGCACATAACAGCTCAGTATCCTCCTGTATGTTACTGGTACAAGCTAAGTCAATACTGTAACTGTATAAATAACATACAAGGGAAGGTTAACTTGTATTATGCAAAATAAATCGCCAAGGAAGACACACTACGAAGTCTCCTATCCCTCGTGGTGTTTACAGTACGCCACCACAAACATTCACTACTTTATGTCCCGCTGTGCTCTCGGGATCGCTGCCATTATTGTATATGCTGTTAGTATATTTTGTTGCTTAATTGACCATAGCTTTGATATATTAGTTGGTAATTGCACGTAATGGTGTTATCCTTGCAGGCTGATGATTTGGCCAGCTTTATGACGTGTTTGTGTTGCTTTTTGCGTTTCTTTTATTTGTCAGAGTGAATCAAGCCTCTTGTGTTGCCACGGCTTAGAGACAAAATATGCAGTTAACGACTAAGATAACGCCATTAGTATTCTGAGTGGCATCGGGGTCTTTCGTAACACTACTTCCTTACCGATTTTTTTTTTCATTTCACATCAGTATTCTTTGGTATGTTATTGATGCAAACTGTGTCGATATGGAAACGTTATAAGGAGCATAAGAGACAATGTTAAGGTATAATACGCAAAATCGCTCAGGAATGGGTACTACGAAGCCTTTGCCAGTCTAGTACCGGTACTGAACGGATTAGGGTAGTGTCTCCACCCTATCCCAGATTAAATTGCCGGTCGGTGGACAGAATAAAAATATATATTGTTTTCGCACTGTAAGGGTTTTATCGTGAGGTTATTTGGAGTGCTGTAGAGGGTTGTCAGGTTGGCCCTAATTCTCGTCCTTCCTACCACCTTTTTCTTCCCAGTTTATTTTTACATACAGCTCATTACTAATCCTTTATGTGTTATTTTTGCCTTCCATGTTGATACTTGGAAGATAAAAACAGCATACAAGAGAGCAGTAAGTATGGAAAACAAGTCGCTAAGGTAAATGTATTAGGGAGCGTCTTTAACCGACGAGAATACGCTTCGTTGAGTTGGAAGGCCGTTTTATGCATTTTTTTTTCTATTCATGCGTCATTATTTAGGTGGCACAGGAAAGGTCGTACCACCTCTTCCTCAGCGATTTATTTTACTTCTAACATCATTATATTCTCCTTTGCTATATCGTTTTAATATCGACATCACTTGCACCGGTAACGTATAAGAGGATATTTAGGTGTTAGGTGCAGTTTAAATCGCTAAGGAAGAGGTGTTACTAAATATCCAAAAACCGTAGTCTCGTCAGCTTAGGAGGCTTTCTGACACTCCATTCATAGCGACTTATCTTGAATATTACTCCACGGTATTCACTTCTATGCTCTGTATATTTGAATGCCGACATGCATTACCTGATAGCATACGAGAGAGAGAGAGAGAGAGAGAGAGAGAGAGAGAGAGAGAGAGAGAGAGAGAGAGAGAGAGAGAGAGAGCTTCCTACGCTGACGGGAATACGGATCCTCATCATGCTATACGAGGCCGTGTTCTGATTACCATTCTGGGATTCGTAGCACTGTTATCGTGGCGATTTATTGAGCCTATTACACCCCGATATCCCCTTCTATATAATTTACACGCTGTTAGCACAAGACTTTGCAGTAAAAATGTAAAAGAGGATGTTCAGGCGTAATGTACAGAATGAATTTGCTAAGGATGAGGTGCCACGAAGTATCCTATGCCTCGGTGCTGCTGCATGACGCTGCTCTCCAATAAATTACGTTCTCTAAAACAAAATAATGGATAAATACTGACCGTCACGAAGGGCCTCCATAGTTACTGTTTTGCGGGTCAGACTGTTCGACAAAGTTGGTCTCTCCTTGTGCCTGTGCAGTGATTAGTACAGTTCGAGACCTTGCAGGATGTGTCTCCAGTTGTTTGCTATAATGATCTTCGTGCAGTCGATAGGCGTTAATTTCAAGCCTTTTTCTTGGCTACACGGTGCTGCTAGATGACGTTGCCTCCGAACAAGTCAGTCTCTCATAAAAGCCGTCCCTGTCCGTCACGAGGGGGCCGCAGAGCTGTTATTGTTGTTGTGCTGTTGTTGATTGTGTGGTGGCGTGGTGTGGTGGTGGTGGTGGTGGTGGTGCAACAAAGAAGGCACACAGGCAAAGAAGACGATTGTCCACACATCCTTCTTGCTCCTATTCTCTCTCTCTCTCTCTCTCTCTCTCTCTCTCTCTCTCTCTCTCTCTGCCGATGCTGTTGTTAGTGGCAGCCCCGCAAGAGACACCAGACAAAAAAAAAAAAAATCGGGGTAGAATAAGCAGAGTATGTTTTCTTTAATGTGGACCGGCCAGGCTTGCATTAGGCTAATAAGGTGGGGAGGGGGTAGGTGGGAGATGTGGGTGGGAGGGGATATGGGTGGGAGGAGGATGGTGGGGAATGAGTAAGAGAAGGTTGATGAGGATGAGGATGTGAGCGGTGGTGGGGGATGTGGGTGGGAGGGAGTAGGTGAGGGATGTGGGTGGGGGGGATGGTGGTTGCTGTGGGTGGGAGGGGGATGGTGGGGAAGGAATAAGAGAAGGGATATGGGGATGGGGATGCGTGGAGGCGGTGGTGGGGGATGTGGGTGGGAGGGGATGGTGGTGTAGGTGTGGGGGAAGGTCTGATGGGGGATGTCAGAAGTATGGAAAGGGGAAGGTGAGGATTTGGGGAGAGAGGTGGGGAGAGGATTGTGGCCGTGGGGGATGTAAAAGGGAGAGGGTGATGGATGAGGGGTTGATGGGGTGGAGGGGAAGTGAGGCGAGGGGGTGATGGGGTGGAGGGGAAGTGAGGCGAGGGGGCGATGGGGTGGAGGGG
>JAGKTI010009514.1:14146-30795 GCA_018397915.1 Birgus latro | reverse complement strand
TGTGCCGGGCAACTCCTGGGGCAGCAGGGGACCCGGGGAACTGGAACCCAGGGCGGCTGGGCTGCGGCGACGGCTCGAGGGCGGCGTCGCCGTCAGGGACGCCTCACGGGAAGCTCGGCCCGGGGGAGTGGTGGACGGAGCTCGGCGGCGGCTTCGGCTGGTCACCCGGGTGGAGTCGCACGGAAACGAGGTCCTGGGCGAGACTCTGCCACGTCTGGGGGTGTGTGGCCTTCTCCGACGGCTGGTGCTTCCATAGGAGGGGAGTGGACTAGGCCCAGCTCTACTCCGGACCCGACGTGACTCGTGGCCAACGCCTGGTGGGTTACGGGGAGGGTAGTCTCCTGGCGGCTTGTGGCCTGCTCTGTGCTGGGCCCGTTCTCCTGGCGACTTGTGGCCTGCTCTATACTGAGCCAAGCGTGACTCATGGCCAACACCTGTGGGGCCGTAGGGATAGTTTCCTGGCGGCTTGTGGCCTGCACTGCACTAGGTCTAGTTTCTGGGCGGCTTGTGGCCTGCACTGTATTTGGTCTGGCGTGACTCGTGGCCAACGCCGAGAGGGCACAGGGAGAGACAGTTGCCTGGCGGCTCGTGGCCTGCTCTGCACTGGGCCAGCGTGACCCGTGGCCAGTGCCTGTGGTGTTGCAGGGATAGTTGCCTGGCGGCTCATGGCCTGCACTGCACTAGGTCTAGTTCCTTGGCGGCTTGTGGCCTGCACTGTGTTGGGCCTCTTTCCCTGGCGGCTTATGGCCTGCACTGTGTTGGGCCTCTTTCCCTGGCGGCTTATGGCCTGCACTGTGTTGGGCCGGACGTGGCTCGAGGCTAACGCCGAGGAGTTGAGCTCTGGGACGGCTGTGGCCTGTATCAATGAGCTTCTCTCACTAGCAGCTGAGGGACGGACTATGGCCAATCCTGTCTCATGCCCGGTGTGGTGTGTAGCCGGTACCGCGGTGCCGCTCTTGGGGGAACGCCTACAGGAGACGGGCCGACACGCGTCCGTGTCGGGGCCCTGTGGCGAGGAGACAGCTGGGGGACGGACTGGCCAACTCTGCCCCGTACCCGGTACGACAACTGTCAGTACCGCGGCGCTGTGTGGAGTTGTAAACTCCACCCCTTACCTGCAGAGCTGTGTTCCGGCTGGAGACAAGGTGCCGGCGACTGCTACCTTTCCGGGCCCTCATCTGAGCACAAGAGGGGCGCCGGGGAGTCGGACAGGTATGTCGTTCCTGCTCCCAGCCACGCCGCGGTGGCAGTAATCTCCCGGTGATCTGGGGGGGGTTGGGGGAGCTGATGTCGTCTGCTCCGCTTGCCAGGTGGTTGGTGGCTCTAACCCCTAACTCCTGTATTTCAAAATCATTTCCTGGTGTACAGGAAACCATCTGGCCTGTCACTCAGTGTACAGTCACCCATAGGCAGTACTTTCATAAATTCAAATGAAGATGGGGTCAGGTCTGAGTCTATGAGAGAAATGTTTGCAAGTGCTGCCAAGTAGATGAGTGCTATGCCTCCTCCAGGATAGTCAGCAGCAGGCCTGGGAATACTTATAACAGAATGTGTCTTAAGCAAAGCACTACGAATAACATCAATATCAGACTCATACAACCTGGTTTCAGTCAAGCACAAAATGTCAAACTCATGCTGACTTAGAGTTTCATTCTTATTACGGATGGAACGAATATTTAAAAGATCCATCCTTAACCGGTTCAAGAGGGACGTTGTCAGTTCTTTGAATGGTCGAAATTGGTGTTTTCAGTCAAACTATTCCTATGAGAAATCATAATCAGACAGTCTCTACTTCATGCAAAATAAGCAGCCAACTGTGAATTAGAATTAGCTTCTTGATGTCTTAAGGAAGAGCAGCTGATGCATTTGGGAGAATTTCTGTTACTACAATCCTTAGATTTATTGGCTCCACTGGAGCACACAAAACACATTTAGGTTCATCATTTTTTCTAGAACACCTCTCAGATGTGTGACCAAAGCCCTGACAGTGATGACACTGTGTAAACCAGAATCTGTCAAAAGCACGGCATCTTGTAAGATCCACATAGATATTCAGTCAAGTCGCCTAAGGTGCGGTTAATTGGTTCTGGACCACGCCTGTGCCACAGAAAACCATGCCATACAAATAACCTATGGAAAAAATGGAATTTGGTTCTGGACGTTCGCCCAAAGTCCCCCTTTACATCCCACTTTTTCCCCACCTTACACATGCACACAATCAAGCAATCAGTCAATGCATGTATTACACACAAATCACACACTAAACAACAAATAATAAAGGGCTTTATGGGCACAAAATACTGTATGTACCTGACTCCGACGATGATAGTGCTTAACCCACCGAGTCCCACCGACGTACGATGCATGTTGCTACTTTTTTCCGCGGACAGACCCGACGACGTGCATCGTACGTCACACAATTGCAAGGCCCATTGTGTGCACATTTTTCAACATTCGCGGGTGATTTTTGGTAGGCATATGTGGGAGACCTTCCTCTACCTGCTGTCAAGCAGGAATACTGCATGGACCCACATACCCCCCCCTTCCCCTCACACTGGGCAATTCACCTGTTAGCAGTAACCTAGCCAGTCAGTAAAGGTACTGTTGCCCCACGGTCTCTCCAATGACGAAATTCACGGTGAAAGTGATTCCTGAGGTGGAGGACAAAGAAACAAAGCTAGAGGCAGAAACAAACAGAAGTGATGAGGTGGTAATGTCGTAAAGGAAGGTGCCATATACTGGGGTTTTGGGTAAGTGAACATTGCTTATAAATGCCTATATTATTGTGTGAAAACCAATATAGACTTGTACTACACATAAATTCGTACCAAATAAATGAAATAAATACGTAATTTAAAGTGGCCTGAATTAGTTAACCCTTCCAAAATTCGTTTTCTTTAGCCAGGTACCCTGAAAAAGAAGGAAAACGTAAGGTTGAGTGACACCTGTATCAACATTTTTTTACCTCAGTATCACGATTTCTATATGAATTTTCGATGTTTCTCACCAAAAGCGAAGGTTCCAGCCAAAAAACAAAAAGTCGAAAATCGGTTGGGATCTAGGGGTAGGCTGGGTAAAAAAAACGGTCGGGACTGGACGGGTTAAATGAAAGGGGTAGGGTTAGGGGTTCAGAGGCAAGAGGGAGGCAGCCTCTTGCCATTTCTGTGACACAATACGTAACAACAGGCACAAAAAATGGGAGGGTGATCAGATAACAAGTGGTCTGGCTACACAATGAGCAGGGTTTGAACGGCAGGCAAGGGCCGAGGTTCGCTCTCCGGCTGCCAGGGGAATTTGACCGTGCACTTCAAACCTTGCCGTGCCTGAGCCATAGGTATAGTTCAAGCGCGCAGTTCGTTTTTTTTGGGTCTGGCACCTTGCCGTGTCATAGAAAACTGTGGATAGAAGTACGTGCCATAGGCGACTTGACTGTAGTTGCCCTGTTCTACAACGGAGGATCTCACCTCCAGCAGCATCATGAAGACAGCAGTTTTAGTGTCATTCCATGTTCTTGTGAAGAGAAGGTTGAGGGTACAACCTCGATCAACAAGCATCTTAATTTAAATGTTTTTTTCTCAAAATGTTTGGGATGATGTCTGAGTCGCCCAAGGACAAGAAAAGGCCCGTCACAGTCATTTTTGGCAGCATTTTCTTTGGCTCTGATACACAAAAAGTGCCACCAGAGCCAAAATAATCGCTCAGTGCCCCAGTTGCTTCACCTTTGGCCTCAGCTGATGGAAACTTCATTACTAGCCCACCAGTCTTGGTCTTAACACAGCTATCAACTGGTACCAAGTCAAGTACACTTCTGATGTCTTCTGGTCCCATATGACTTGTCAGAGCATCATCACTGCTCTATGGTTTAATAATCAGTACCTGTTGACTACGAATGACTTTTTTCTGGCCATGGGCATTGATCTCAACCATGCCTCCAGGCAGATCCTTCCCTCCCCTCGCGAGAGACCCACGAACAGCATCTGCAGATGTCTTGGCGTGATCTTGGGTGACAGCCATGGGTGACAAGACCTTGGTTTCTAGTGCCTCCAGTCTGTTTGAAACATCTTTGAGAGCCTGAAAGATTGGCCCATTAACTTCATCTTCTAGCTCCTTCTTAATGACACTGCTTCCTCCACCATATTAGTGTTTCTTCACAGCTAGTGTTGGAAAGTATGAACATGAGATATTGTTGTAATGGGTATCATAATATCAGTGTGGTGACTGTTTTATATGCCTTGGTGTGCTATGCATTTGTCATGTAATAACAAGGATGCTGTGCACTGGCAAAGGTTGCTGCATAGAAATGTACGCCTCTCACATCAATGCAGTCTCTGAGAGGGAGGACTTTAGTTTAAGAGTATAAGTGAGCTGTGGGAGTGGTCCTCGTGTTGCCAGTGGTGATGCATAGGGTGCTGTTCAGCAAGGTTTGCAAGGTGTTGTAGGGAGTACTAGATAGGATGGGAACCCATGCTAGGGAGGCATAGGACAACAGTGATCTAATTTCTTTTTGATAAAGCAAGGAAAGTACTGTACTTCTTTGTTGCCCAAAGTCTGGCCCTGTAGCTGCCCTGAGTGCACTGAGTCTTGGGATGCACCACCTCTTAATGTTATATACATGGTCCTTGAGGTGAGTCTGCTGTCATAAGTCATTGCAAGGACCTTAATGAAGGGTGCATGTGCGGCACAGGTACATTGTTAAGTGTGGCGTGGGGGGAGTACCTGTGTTCATGTTTACTGCTGGTGATGAGTGTAGTGGTGGATTTGGCTAAGGCAAGTGTCAGCCTGTTGTCCTCAACCCAAGTCTGCAATGTGGTATGTGGATGTTATGGTGATGTCATCTGCAAATGAGTCAATGTTTGTGGGTGACTGGGGTGTGGAAATATCATGCACATAGAGCTGAAGAGTGTGGGTGAAAGAGCAAGGCCCTGTGAAACTCCGTTCAGGAAATTTCATGTTCATGATGACTAGACCTGTAATGTAACATGCTTGTCTACCAGACAAATATCTGGCAAGCCAGCATTTGGTATTACTCTCTAAATTTGTTCTGTATATCTTGGTGATTAGTTTGTGTCTGGGAAAGGCATTGAAGGGTTCACTAATATCTAATTCTGTGAAAAATGTGCATTGTATGGGTGCCATGGAGTTGAGGCTGTCAGATGCTTGTTGCGTGAGGTTAGTCAGTAAGGGATTTGTAACCCATAGTGCTCTAAATCCTTGTTGTTTAAGAACAAGGAGGACATAGAATGTGCCTCTGTTGAGAATGTGGCATTCAGTTATTTTGGATTGTGGGCTAAGAAGTGTTAAGAGTCTGTATGAAGAAGGGTGTGTTTGGTGCTTGTTTGGTTAAAGTATAGTGATTATTGTTCCATGTTTCCAAATATTAGGAATGCTACAGTGTCTGTATGAGTAGTAGGGCCTGGTTGCCTTGTGGTCCTAAATGTTTCAGATGCAGGTTGCTGATATCATCTGGCACTGTGCTTGTAGAGTTCATTGTTTTCTTGATAATGTTATGTGTCTGTTCTGGAGTGAAAAGGGTTGCTCTGTGATTGAAAGGAATGACTGCCTGTTAAGTGTTTTTTTTTTTAGACCCAGTGCATGTTGGTGTTAAGTGACTTATAATTTGTGCAGTGATTCACGATCATGTTTGGTTGTTCTTTGTAGGATGGGATGTGTTTAGCACTTGAGATGTGGTGTAGATGCATGTTTGTAATTTAGTGATACTGTTAAGTATTTTGTAGAGCTAAGGAAGGTCTGCGGAGTGACTAAGTGTTGTTGAAAGGACTTCCAGTTTTCCAATTTTCATTGATCTCACTGTTTAGTTCTTGGAGCCTTGTGATCATGTCGTAAGAGTGTAGGAGAGGGGAGTTGAGTTTAAGTCTGTCATGTAATAGTTGTTCTCTAGGCGGTCTGGCCAAACAGTCCCAAGTCTCTAAGGAAGGCCAGGGCCAAGACCAGGCTTTCCAACAGAGCTCTCAAGGAGTGTACGTTGTGTTGTTGGCATAAGAGATTGTGTGCAAGGCAGTCTTCCATAATGTACTTAATAGTATGGGGTGCTGTGTTGCGTCCTGGACAGGCATCAGCTAATGAGTCATCCAGCCTCTTCTGATAACTCAAGAGGGCTGGATAATGCCCACATCTCAGCCTGGCCAGGTGGACTCTGGCCTCACGAGGGAGGTAGGATTCAGAAGGATGGATATCAGGAGGCCGTGCATGCAGCTGTGTATGGTCTTTGAGTGACTGAATGGAGCAGTGAGTGATTGAATATGGATATGCTTCTGGAAGCTGGTTTGAGGCAGGCGAGAGGGGGAGAGATGACAGTATTCGTGTATGATATAATGTGCTGAGTGTTGTTTTGATGTTCCCTGGTGTGTGTGGATGTGCTGCCATGTAGTGTTGTGGATGGTGTCAGTTTATGAAGGCTGCAGAAAGAATCTGTGTGCCTCTCATGTCTAGATGATCCTTGACTTAGATGACTTTGGTTTCTTGGTGTGGGTGGTCTGTAGGTGGAGTAGCTGTGCAGCCTGTGATTATTTTTAGGGCCTTGTTCTGTATGGTCTGTAGGGTGTTGTAGTGTGTTTTAGTGAGGTTAGAAGCCCAAATAAGGCTTGCATAATTCAACAGTGAATGTATATATTGTTTGTATATTGTCTGTCATGCTGTCTTATGAGGTGAGCAATCTCCAGTGCAAAGTCTGGAATGTCAGGTCTTCTACTGTGTCATGCACTGTGGTGCTGTGTGTCAGTGCTAAGTAGGATATTGTTGAACTTTGTACTGTGCCTATTAAATGTTGGTGAAAAGTGTGTTGTTTAGTGTGAAGAAGTGCTTTTCTGTTTCTTCAGTTAGTTTTGTCCAGACTGCTTTCTTGTAGTTTGTACGAGAGGCATGATCACTTGGGTTTGGATTACGTTCCTTTGGTGACAATGATGAGGAAATGATCTGCAGTGAATATAACATCCATTTGCCAGGTGGTGTTGAGTCTGGGGAGGAGGAAGTATAGTTTGCCTGATGTGGGATGAGGGTGTATTGTCAGGTGTCACTGAGAATGTACAATGTACACCAGTCAGTGTTTTTAGCTCTTAAGTCCCCAGCGGTGATAGAGTCAGGTGCCTGTGTTACGGGGAAGTGCTGAGGGTTGTATTGTGATGATACAGCATGGGAGGAGTCAGGGGAATGTAAATGTAAATTTTTTTTTTTCTTTGTGACCAAATCTGCAGATGATATTGTGTTGTTGAGTGAAGACAAAGGTGAGCTGCAAGGCTTGGTAGATGAGTTTGAGAGAGTGTGTAAGAAACGGAATCTAAAGGTGAATGTGGGGAAGAGTAAAGTGATGATATTCGAGAGAAGTGAAGCCAGTGAATGTACAGTGAGACTGGATGGGAAGGATATGGAGAATGTGAGTGAATTTAAGTACTTGGGTAGTGTGATGAGTAAGGATGGAAGTCTGGAGGGTGAAGTGCTCGAAAGGGTGCAGCAGGGAAGGAAGGTTGCTGGTTCATTGAAAGCAGTGATAAGAAACAGGGAGGTGAGCATGGAAGTGAAAAAGTTGTTACATGACAGTATTGTGATACCAACTCTGACATATGGAAGTAAAGATTGGACCCTGTTGGAAGGACAGAAGTCAAGAGTGAGAGCAGTGGAAATGAGTTATTTGAGAGGAGCATGTGGAGTCACATGGAGAGACAGACTAACAAATGGAGCGTTGTGGTGTGGTTGAGGACGTGATGGGAAGCATTAGGAGAAACAGTTAAGGTGGTTTGGGCATGTGGAGAGGATGGAGAGTGAAAGACTGACGAGGAGAGTGTATGTGAGTGAGGTGGAGGGGGCGAGAGGGAGGGGGAGGCCGAGGATGAGATGGAGGGATGGAGTGGAGAGGTATATGAGAGAGGGGGGGGTGAGTTGGGAGCATGGTAGTGAAATGGCAGGAGGACAGAGTGACATGGAGGCGATTTGTTTGTGGCCACCCCATTCGGGATCAAGGCGTCTGGCTATAGATAGATAGATAGAGACCAAATCTGACACTGACTATTTTGATTATTAGGTCATTCTGGAAAAATGACTGTGTTGTTTAAGAGTTTGTAGAGGAGATAAAGGGTTATTGTTGTTGATGTGGCCTAAGGCATATCTGGATATGACCTTGGTGGCCCACAAGCTAAAGCTGACCTTCTCCAGCCATCCACCATCCTGCTTTTGGGGGACAAGAAAGAAGCTGAAGGATGTTTTTATAACCAGCAATTTGTATCAGTACTTATGTGATAAAATATCCCTCTCCAGCACCAGGGGTTAAGGGTTAACAGAAACTATGACTCATGATCATACACAGATTCAACATAATGCAACGAGTATTTATAAGTGAAGAAGCCTAAGTAACAGTCATATTCTAAATGCCATCGGAGATTTCACACCATCATTTCCTTGCTTATTTTATTCTGCACATATACCCTTGTCTGTTACTAGAGCAAATTATGTCACTACTAAAATGATATACAATAAACAGCTTACAAGATAATAATGAGATTCAGAAGGAAAATATATCACTAAGGAAGAGGTGCTAAGAAGTCTCACATGCCACCTAGCAAATGGTCCTAACTGTCACTAACCAAGGACAAAACTGGTGTGGAGTAGAATCTTGAGGCTGCCTTGTATATCTGGTTGTGGGGTCAATCCAATGGTTTCCCAGGGGCAGTGGTCCTTCAGCAGTCGAGTTTGTTCTTCTGGACTCAGATCTATAGTGGTGGGGGCAGGAGTTGTGGTGGTGGTGGTGGTGGTGGTGGTGGTAGTTGTGGTTGTTGTTGTGGTAGTTGTGGTTGTGGTGGTGGTAGTGGTATCATTACCAGCAGCTGGTGTGCTATTCTCTGTCTCACTGTTTGGACTAATGGTTGTTGTGGTAGTGGTTATATTACTGCTATTACTGGTACTATTACTTGTACTATTAATAGTGCTATTACTAATATTATCACCTAAGGCTGTGGTACCATTACTGCTATCAATGGTGCTATTATTACCACCATCAACTGGTGTGCTACTATTACCATCATCAACTGGTGTGCTACTATTACCATCATCAACTGGTGTGCCACTATTAACATCATCAACTACTACTGGTGTGCTACTACTGCTAACATTAGCTTCCTTAGCATCACTGTTTGTGCTAACAACACTACTGCCAAGAGTATCACTATCATTGTCACTGTTATCATTAGTGGTGTTGTTTGTGTTCTTATTAGCTTCATTATTATCAGCGCTGCGCTTCTTCTTGCTACTGCTGTTGCTGCCTTCCTGATCCCCACTGCTGTTGTTCACATTACTGCTGTTTGTGCTGGCCTCTACTGCTGGCTGTACAAGAAAGAATGCAGCTGATATTAGCATCCTCAATCTGATAACATGTATATTTTGTTTTTCCTATCCCAGCAATTCTATACAGTTTAGGAAAGACTATTCCAATTCCAACTGGAGGTGTTCAATACAGCCTTAATTATCCTTTTCATTAAGAAGAGACTCCTCCTAGGTTCCATGTAGTCATCTGGTGCTGAACTGCATATTAGTAATAATAGATGTACCCTCAGGCTCAACTGAATGTGAGCTTGGTGGATAGCAGTCTGAAGAACCCTAAGTTTTTTTTTTTTTTTTTTTTTTTTTTTACTGCAAGGATGAAGGAAACAAAGGCTAGAAGCCTGCAAGATTGCTCCCTCCAAGAAAAAATAAAAACACAACTACTGAGAGCCAAATTCAAATTCCATTCATTTCAAGATGTACAGCTGTGGCTCAGTGGGTTAGAGCGCTCCGCTCTGGCCGTAGGGCCGGAGGATCGAATCCACCCAAGGGTCATTGGTAGACATCAGGAAGGGCATCCGGTCATAAAATGCTACACGCTCCAATCCAAAAGTCCTCTATCCAGGGACAATGCCTTAGCCCTTCGGGGATACCAGGCATAAAACCAATTTGCTTTTTTTTTTTTTTCAAGATGCCTGGACACACTGCAATTAAAAGACTGGAGGTCATTGGCAGTAGTAGGAAACAAGAGGAAGACAGTTCCAGAGTTGACCTGCTGCATACATGAAGAACTAGGAGTTACAGTTAACTCTTGCATTAGACAGCTGGACAGAAAAGGGATGAGAGTTTGCTGCTAGACGGGTGCTACACGCTCACCGTAGTGGTGGAGGGATGCACACTGACAGCTCAGAGGAGAAGTCCAATCTCCTCCTTTTGGGGAATGAAGAGGGGGATAAAGGTCATTTGTTTAACTGAACAGTGGAGCATCTTGGTTATAATGGCATACTAGCATCACCATATATAGGGTGTCCCTCTCTAGCACCAGTGAGGTGATTTAACATGAAAATACATAGCTGGATTCAAGGGGTAAATACTCATTAATTACATGGGAGTCATTTCGAGAGGCAATCAGTTTTTGGTTCAGTTCCAATCTTCCCCTACAATATGACACAACCATCAAATTTACAATCCTGGATCCTAGTTCAGTCTGGGGTACAAACAGGCTGAAATAAAGGTCATGCCCTGATCTTAATTCAATTATACCATGTTACATATGAAGGAATCTATATACTAAGACTGGCCACGATACACTTGATGTCTTCTATGGACTAGAAGCTATACTAAGTGCCCAAACCTGCTAATTACAGTGGCCCCTTCTCTTACACAGCTAAAGTGTAACCCTGAAGGACTGCACACATGAAACCTGTAGTGTCAACCACATAGATGTGCATGGTAGCTGATGAGACAATACAGTGTCATATATCTATGTTTTGATCCTCCTGCCATATTATGTAAGTCAGAAGGACTGTACACATTTATTTATTTATTTATTTATTTTTTAACTCTGGGCATAGGCTTCACTGCCTGTTCCCAAGGCCCAGGAGTCCTCCTATATACCATAAACCTCTACACCCCATTTTGGTGCTAACACCCTTCATTCATGTTGAATACACGCTAGGTCTATTTCATACAGGACTGGTGTACTGGCAACTGCAAGGGTATTTTTACGATATGTTTGCTGGTCTTCTGGTAGATCAGTAAAGTCTGCTTTATGAGATTCAAATCCTTGAACTGTTCCCTGTTCCAGTCAGGATTTGAACCTGGACCACCTCTCTACCAATTCAACCAATTTCTACTCTCCAACCTGAGGCCACTAGGCCCCCAACAGGCCCAGGCTTTAGGCCTCTGCACCACTGTTTCAACAAATATTTATTGTAGCTAAACATTTATAGTATCCAATTTATAATAACATTCATAATATAAAGTAGACTAAGTAACAAAACACTCAGCAAAGTGCAATAGAACACAACAGTAAACAAATGCGAAGTGGTAACATCACAAAACAATGCACCACCTCTCTCTCAGCCAGCTCAGCTGCTAAAGTCATGTAACCATCTAAACAGCACAGGACCTCCAAAATGATATGTACATTTTTTTCTTATTTCTCAGACCAAAATACAACTCTTTATAAAATGAACCTAACATGGAATCTGTTGACTGGGGACAACCCATATACAGTAGAACCTCAATTATCCACAGGCCAGTCAACCGGAATTGGCGCTAAACCGGACAATTTAAAGAAAATTTCCAAAATCGATCAACCAGGGAAAATCCAGAACCTACCCGGCATTTCAAATTCACCGCGCAACCATCGCATCCAAATGTTTTCATTCCTTCGTCACCGAGCGCATCACTGCAGTCCCCGCCATTGTTTTGAGGCTTAACAGTGTTGTAATATTTGGTGGAATGTCAGCCATGGCTCCTGGCTGTTCGTGGATAGATAATGATGAATCATTACAAAAGATCATCCGATTCATGGAGAGAAATCCAGCCTACACAGGTAATGAACTGCTTCATTTTCATAGCTATTAATGATGACTTCCAAGATCAAAGTCGTGTAGCAATCAAACAGTCAGACATCAGAGACTTTTTCACGAGGGGTAAGCATGCAAAAACAGCAAACACTTCACTTGTATCCTCCTGCTCATTTGTGGGGTTCCCAGATAGTGATGCATCAACGTCCACACCAGCAAGTACTCCAGCAAAAACAGCTGCTCCACCAGTCTCCCCCATCAAGCCTGTTCGACCCCCAGCCAGCCTATCCACTCACGACTCACGTCAATGAGCCTGCATCACCCACAACTCTGTGGTTCCGAGACAATTCACTAACAAGTCAATTCGCTGTCAGACAATTCACCGTCAAAACATGGACGATTCCCCGTCAGGACAATTTGCACCCTGGACGATTCCCTGTCATTCTATAAATACTTATTGTTAATTAATCAATACTTTAATAACTATATTTCACAGGGATCCAACAAAGTCTATGTTCAATAGTGTAGGATTTGGATATTATTTATTAGTTGCATCTTTAGTCAATAATTGTTTTTGATTGCTGTACTCAGCGAGTTTGACTTGACGGCGAATTCTCCTGAAACCATCAGTCCTTGCTGAAGACTTCATTTTCCTTTACTGTTGATGACTAATGGCTTTCAAAAATAGTTTCACACTGATTTTTTTTCTTTTTTTTTTAATGAGCGCCAAAACTTATTCCTGGCGAAATATGCGTGA
This sequence comes from Birgus latro, assembly GCA_018397915.1. Classification (NCBI taxonomy): domain Eukaryota; kingdom Metazoa; phylum Arthropoda; class Malacostraca; order Decapoda; family Coenobitidae; genus Birgus; species Birgus latro. The sequence continues at coordinate 18,237 of JAGKTI010009514.1, read as the reverse complement.
TACTGGACGGCCATCATTCACATGTTGCTTAGGTCAAAAGCTTGATTGGTAATGACGACTTTCAAGAGGCTTAGTGGCAATCCTTGGCAATTAAAATTTTTATGGGGAGTATTAGGGGGCAAAACTAATCGGCTAGGTTAGGTCAGAATGCAGTATGCAGTGATGTGTCCACTGTCCAGTCGGTGAGATCGTATGTAAACTCATGTCTTGAGTATCATAAGACAGACATTTATAATTATCCTTAACTATATTTTTAATGAAAAATATAAGGCTCATAGAACCTAACCCCCTATTTTACATGTAAATATATGTCACATTTTAGCTTTTCTTTTTTTTTTCTTTTTTTTATGTGACCGACTCTGGGCATAGGCTTCTCAGCCTGCTATCAAGGCCCAGCAGTCCTCCTACATACCAACACCTCTAAATGTCACCACTTCGGCGCTAACACCCACCGTCCATATTGAATACATGCTAGGGCTGTCTCATACAAGACTGGTGTACTGGTATTAGCGGGGGTATTTTTACAACATGTCGGAGGGTCTTCTGGTAGCTAAGTAAAGCCTGATTTAATGAGACTCGGATCCTTAAACTGTTCCCTGCCCCAGTGAAGATTCGAACCTGGGTCCGTCGGACTGCAAGCCACCTCTCTACCGATTGAGCCACCACCTAATAGTGTAGTACGGATAATTACAATTTCAGTTAAATAAAACACACTGAAAGCATTTGGCTTATTTTATGTCCCTGCGACCCATCAAAATTCCTCTAGTTTGAGAATCACTGGTGTAAGAGAACAGGAAATGGGTGTTAATCGATTTTCCAGAAAAATTGATTTTCCGACATTTTGAATTCCCCGTGGCTCGCAGATAATCGAGGTTCTACTGTAGGTTCAGGCCTACCCCAATATCCAGCAGTATTGCGCACTAGTGGAAGTGTTTGGTCTGTGAGTATGTTGGATATCGAATCAATCTTCCCCATAAGATACTGAAGAAAAGCCATAGATGTGTTTCAGGCCCAAACCCAAACTCTCATATACCATACTCAATCAAAAGAGACTGACACAGAAACACCATAGGTAACATTATTATCCTTATAAACAATACTATTACTAAAAAATGAGACAAAATGCATGAAGGTAAAGTGGTGAGACATGCAGTACTGAGAAGCTTCAGAGCAGCTGACAGCCAACCAGGTGGCTGGCAGTGCACCAAGCAGGGGTGGGGGAGGCCAGGGGGACGAGGAGGAAGACAAGCAGGGGTGGGGAAGGGCAGGGGGATGAGGAGGAAGACAAGCAGGGGTGGGGGAGGGTGGGGGGACTGGAGGGGATAAGCTGGGGTGGGGGAGGGAGACAAGTAGGGATGAGGGAGGGTGGGGGGATGTGGAGGGAGACAAGCAGGAGTGAAGGAGGGTGGAGGGATGGGGAGGGAGACAAGCAGAGGTGGGGAAGGGAGACAAGTGGGGGAATAAGGAGGGAGATAAGCAGGGATGGGGGAGGGAGACAAGAAAGCCAAACTGCCCAACTACCCACCCCCACCAGTCTCACTCACTCACTCTCACTCTCTGACTCACACTTACTCACTCCCCTCACACACACACATACACATGATACGAGCGGGGGTTGGGGAGGGAGAAAACCAGGGCTGGGGGAGGGAGACATGCCTGGCAATGCTGAGTGTAACGGGAGATGGAGGAGGGACCAAGGGGGGGGAGTAGAGAGGGGATGGAGGGAGGAGTCATGCACCACCACATACGCATTCAGACGCACTCGTTTCAAACCTAGGAGGGGTCCAGTGTTCGGACAAGTGAACTGACGGTCGTTCGGATTGTCGGAATGTTCCCCCATTACTTTTGTTCGGTCTAGTGAATCATCAGTTAGTAAAGCGCCAGATCTCGAGGTATCCCTGTACAAGCAGCCTGCTGCCAATGTCATATGACCTATACAGTGCAGAAGCCTCAGGAGGGTTCAGAAATGTAAAACTGTTATGTTTTCTTGTTTCTCAGGCCAAAATACCCTTTTATGGCTACTAACCCTAACAGCAAATTTTGCCAACCTGGGGATATCTCCTGATGATACAGGCAGCCAACCCTTTCCTGGTTAAGCTGAACCCTTTCACCCATTATGTGTTCACCAAGTCTCAAGCCAGATCCAACTTGCCCCCAAATCTCTATAACCCCAACTATGCTTCCAAAGGGCATAGCCTACTGTACAGAGGAAAAAAAGACATAAAATGGTTACATTCAGAAGGCTTAAAAGGGGAAAAAAAAAAAAAGACAGATCCTAACCTGCCTATTAAAAACCCTCTATGACCTCAACTATGCATGAGTTATGCTTCCAGTAAAGCAGGCGTAAGTCAATTACATTAAAAAGACTTAAAGGAAGAACAAAGATGTGGAAAAATCTCACCATGACAGACTTCTACTTGCTAACTAAAAATTCTCTATAGGGATACTACAGGCTTGCCAGAAACCCCTCACATACTGTATATCTGACAAAGACCCTCAAATTTTTCACAAAAATCAAGATGGCATTCAAGATGCCAGCCTAGACATCACCACACATGAAGTTCGTAAGTAGGTTGAAGCGTCTTATCAAATTTTGGCACCACTCATAGGCATCATTATGTGGAATCCACGCAAGAGGGGTTTGCATAAGCAGAGGGGCTACTGTACTTCCAAAAAGTTGCTGGAAACTGTTGGGAGAAAAGAAATCTCTCAATGTCAGGAGAGACAACAACTCCCTAAACTTCCCCCTACCACACCTTACCCTTGCTACCAAACTAGACTCCATTTCACCAAGTCTGGCATCACCAGTGATGTCCTCAACTCCTGTAGAATTGATAGAGGTCCTCAGTACTGGTTATACCTCTTTGTATTGCCTTTTACACTGGTTCTCATTCTCAAGGAAATAAAATGAGGTTCACCTAGTGCAGAAGATTTACATCAACACTACAGGTGTTGAGGACATCACCGATGGTGCCAAACTTGGTAAAATGGAGTATAGCTCCAGCCCCATGTCCAGCACATTTATGGCTCCCTAATAACAAAACTCCTCCATGCAGTTAAAAGAGTCTCCAGGAAGATTAAACTTTTCCCACCACTCTCCTTCTGTAATGGTGTATGCTCTTTACATACTGCCCACTCAACAGCTGGATTATTTTGTAACCTACCTCTAATACCGCTACATCTCTTAGGCACCTATACTGCACACTCAACATCTGCATTATTTTGCAGCCTACCTCTAATACCACTATATCTCTTAGGCACTCACTTATTGCATACACTGCACAAAATGGAGTTATTTCCCACACCTTCATGGCAAACTATGCATGGTCACATTCCTTCTGCGATGACAGTACTGTACTGCCATCTGCCCTAGATATCACCAGTTTCGTTTCATCTACATTTTCTCTCAAGTACCCCATTCTATCTTTCCACTTCTGAAATCACTCCTCCACTACCTTCTCATTTTCTGCAATCAACACCAGGGCCAGTATTTATCTATCTATCTATCTATTGCCAGACGCCTCAATCCCGAATGGGGTGGCCACAAACAAATCGCCTCCATGTCACTCTGTCCCCTGCCATTTCACTACCACGCTCCCAACTCACACCTCCCTCTCGCCCCCTCCACCTCACTCACATACACTCTCCTCGTCAATCTTTCACTCTCCATCCTCTCCACATGCCCAAACCACCTTAACGTGTTTCTCCTAACGCTTCCCATCACGTCCTCAACCACACCACAATGCTCCTTCACTTCCTCATTTGTTAGTCTGTCTCTCAATGTGACTCCACATGCTCCTCTCAAATAACTCATTTCCACTGCTCTCACTCTTGACTTCTGTCCTTCCAACAGGCTCCAAGCTTCACTTCCATAAGTCAGAGTTGGTATCATAATACTGTCATGTAACAACTTTTTCACTTCCATGCTCACCATCCTGTTTCTTATCACTGCTTTCAACGAACCAGCAACCTTCCTTCCCTGCTGTACCCTTTCGAGCAATTCACCCTCCAGACTACCATCCTTACTCATCACACTGCCCAAGTACTTAAATTCACTCACATTCTCCATTTCCTTCCCATCCAATCTCACT
>JAGKTI010009514.1:0-13800 GCA_018397915.1 Birgus latro | reverse complement strand
AACATCCTCATACACTGCCATAACCATTCTAACCAACCATTTCAATCTCAACCATTCTCACTGCCCACCTAACCACCTCCCTTGGCACTCTGTTGAAAGCCTTCTCCAAATCAACAAAAGTAAAGCACAACTGTCTTTCTTCCAACCTGTATACAGTACATATATTGACCTCTTTAGTTGTGCAAGGGCTGTTCTTTAAACAGTTGTGTAATGTGAAATTCATTTAATTTAAACATAATTATCCAACAGAAAACAAAGGTAAATGAGGGGAATAGATTCTGTGCTTGTGAAACACTGAATTATTTACTATACAGTACAGAATATTTATGGTATTTACCACTCAGAACATGCAGTCATCTCTTACTTTATGATGTTTACAATACAGTTTTTATTACCTTAAAACTAAGGCATATTTAACTATTATGTTAACCATTTTTGCAAGCCAAGGCAGCAAACAAAGCACAGCAATCTTCACACTGCCAAGTTGTGTGATTTGTCCTGTGGTGCCTAACAACAACAAAGCAGGTGGAATTTGTCATGGATCCTCCATGACAACTTGTGCTGTGCTTATGTCCAGATAATGAATTTTCTATCTTCGGATGATAAACAGGACATTACAAAATGTGTTTACAACTGCTGTCTGAGGCTAGTCATCAGCGTCGAAATAATGATTAATGATACCAGAAAAAAATCAAAATCTTTAAGAAGCACAAGATTCAAACTTTATTTCAACTATACTTTCATTCTTATTTTCTCATGATCTAAAAAGATATTTTATTCACAAGTACACAACTGATATTAAGTTCATCCGAGTACCAATCACAGCTGCAAACCATGAGCCAAACCTGATCATTTCTCTTTGCAAGCAAAATCTTGATTACTGTTGATCATTTGGACTAACAGCTTGTGAAAGAGGTCAACATGTTAGCCATTTTTGCTCAGTGCGATGCCATCTTAAGTCAGAAATCCTCTGAAGAGCTTTCACTACTTTGAGAATTCCTATATTCAATAAAATGTATTTTCTACATAGTATAAAAAAAAAAAAAAATACATATACTATGAGGTCACTGTGTTTTTTCTGAAGGTGTCAGACAATGAACACTGCATCAGTGGTCCCTTTTCCTAGCATAAACCCAAACTGCATCTCATCAATTTTCATGCTTTCCTCCTTCATGCCTTCCAGGACTCTCTCTATTACCTTCATTATCTGGTATAAAAGCTTTATGTTTCCAAAATTTTCTCTTTCCACGGTCTCACCCTTCTCCTTACACTGTACACACTTACAATCACAATCTTTAACCACTCATCTGAAACAGCACACTTATATATAAAATGAATTTTATTAAACCAGTAAATAACCCACTCCTATATCTCCAGAGACCTTCAACATCTAAGGAGTCAATTTATATACTATACATCTACAGCCTTCCTTAACTGTATCCGATTGTTTTACTCAAAGTACTAACATCAACCAACGACCAACAGCCAAAAACTGGATCTGCCATCTCCAAACTTTCCCTGTTTCAGTCAAATCCCTAATTCAGCAAACAGCTGTAGACTGTGCAATGCCATATCTAATCTCTCCAGTTAAAAGAGTCTCCCATAAACTGATGAAACTTATGTAACTGTGTTTAGGATACTGTAAAAAGATGTTATCAGATTACTCAAGGCATTCGGCAGACAGCTATAACTATTGGCAGCCCTGCTTCCTTAGGTCTGGGGACAAGACCCAAATGTCTCCACTCCTGAATATAATTTGTCCGGGGGTAAAAAAAAAAAAATAAAAAGTTATAACCCCAGGTTTATCTTTTAACTAAACTTAGTGGAGATTATTATCCTTTTGCAGCTTCTTACACAAAGATCAGCGGGAGAAAAAGACAATGGTACAGCTCTGCATCCCTCCTAAAGAACTTCTTCATGGTTAGCATCATATTCTAGTATTAAACTACTGTCACAACTCTGTATGCAAGATGGAAATAAGGCCAATTTAGGCCAAGTTACAATGAAAGTCAGTAGGATGGAAGTTGTGGAAGCAATGAAGAAAGTTAAAATGGGGAAAGCCCCAGGAACTGATGGATTGTGTGGTGAAATGCTGAAGTAAGGGGGAGAGATAGTAAAAGAATGGATGTGGAAGGTGTGCAGATTGGCCTGGGAGGAAGGTAGAGTCCCGGAGGATTGGAAGTCAGTTATAATTATTCCCCTGTACAAAGGAAAAGGGGAAAAAGAAGTGTGTGGTAATCATAGGGGAAATTGCCTTCTTAGTGTATTAGGAAAAGTATATGGAGGGATACTTATTGACAAAGTTAGGGAAATTACAGAGGAATTAGTTGGAGAAGAACAAGGAGGTTTTAGGAGGGGAAGAGGTTGTGTGGATCAGATATTCATTCTTAGATCTTTAGTGAAAAAGTTTCTGGAGAAAGGAAAGAAGTTGTATGCAGCCATCATAGATATGGAGAAAGCATATGACAGGGTGGATAGACAAGGATTGTGGAAAGTATTAAGAATATATGGAGTAGATGGGAAGTTGCTGAAGGTCGTAAAGAGTATGCATAAGGGTGTTAAGGCTGCAGTGCAAGTGGATGGTGAACTGAGTGAATTTTTCCATTTGAATGTTGGTTTGAAACAAGGATGTGTCATGTCTCTGTGGTTGTTCAATCTGTATATGGATGGGGTTATAAGAGAGATACAAGGTAGGGCAGTGGATGTTGAGGTGGCCCTAGTGAGAGAGGGCAGTGTTTGGAAACTCCCTGTACTGTTGTTTGAAGATGATACTGTGTTGTTAAGTGAAGACGAAGAGGGGCTGCAAAGCTTGGTAGACGAACTTGGGAGTGTGTGTAAGAAACGGAATCTAAAGGTGAATGTAGGGAAGTGTAAAGTGATGGTCTTCGAAGAAATTAAGTCAGTGAACGTACAGTGAGATTGGATGGGGAGGATTTGGAGAATGTGAGTTCATTTAAGTACTTGGGTAGTGTGATGAGTAAGGATGGAAGTTTAGAGGGTGAAGTCCTTGAAAGGGCGCAGCAGAGAAGAAAGATTGCTGGTTCCTTGAAAGCAGTGATAAGAAACAGGGAGGTAAGCATGGAAGTGAAAAAGCTGCTACATGACAGTATTGTGATACCAACTCTAACATATGGAAGTGAAGCTTGGACCCTGTTCGAGGGACAGAAGTTAAGAGTGACAGAAGTGGAAATAAGTTATCTGAAAGGAGCATGTGGAGTCACATGGAGAGACAGACTGACAAATGAGGAAGTGAAGGAGCATTGTGGTGTGGATGTGGATGTGATAGGAAGTGTTAGGAAGAACACATCAAGGTGGTCTGGCCATGTGGAGAGGATGGAGAGTAAGAGACTGACAAGGAGAATGTATGTGAGTGAGGTGGAGGGGGGGAGAGGGAGGGGCAGACCAAGGATGAGATGGAGCGATGGAGTGGAGAGGTATATGAGAGAGGGGGGTGTAAGCTGGGAGCAGGGCAGTGAAATTATGGGGGACAGAGTGACATGGAGGTGATTAGTTTGTGGCCACCCCTTACGGGATTAAAGCGTCTGGCAATAGATAGATAGATAGATACGATGACAAGAATACAGTGTACCTCTGGCTTTGGTTCCTTGGGTGTGGGTAAAGAACATGAGCACTCCTCATCTTCCTTTGCACCTGGCTGGCCATATCTTCTAATTGGGGGTGGAAATATCTCCTCAGGCAGCAGGGAAGGGGCAGGGACAGGGGAGGGTTGGTAGTGGTGTAGCAGATGATCCAGTGAGCCCACAGTACCTGGAAAATGGAAGAGGTTTGTATTTTTCCTTAACCAAGTTGAGTTATCTGGGAGGAGCATGTGGAGTTACATGGATACAGACAAATGAGAAAGTTAAGTAGTGTTTTGGTGTTGACATGGATAGACTGGAAAGTGTCAAATGTATACAGACATGATTTGGCTATGTGGAGAGAACAAAGGAGGCACTGACTAGTGTGGATATGTGAAGTGATATACTTATATCTTAACACATGTATGTAAACCATGTATTGTATACCGTACCACATATATTTACCCATGCCTAATATACTTAACCATGTAACCGTTTCTACTTCTCCTTTGTGAAGCCTACATACCCTGCAGATGTGGCAACCTTGTAATTGTATATGGCAACATTGTAAGTCCACCAATGTATGTACGTTGGCTAGCCAGTGCTCTCTTGGTAGGCGGCTGGTCAAGGTCTCGCTGTTGCGCCTGTCTGTTCTCAATAAACCCAGAGACTAAAGAACCTACAGATTTTGCTTCAGTCCTTCAGTGACAGTGGACTTGCAACATACATGGCGCAGTGATATTGTGAAAATCCTGGGTTTAACAGCAGGCAGCCAAGATTGGATCCGACGACGCCATCTTGCCTTCATTCACAAGGATAAATACTCCCCCCAGCTCTATGTGCTTCAGTGTAGTGTTGTGGGATAGCCAGATAATCTCAGTGAAGTGTTGCAGTGGCTTGTGTGCGGTGGTGTCAGTGCTGTGGAGTGTTCAGTGCAGTGTTAGTGTGCACGTGGTGTCGGCGGGTTGCGCCCCTACCCCTGGATACCCGTCCACCCTCTCCCAGCAAGAGCGGCAGCCAGACGTCCGCTCCCTTGCATGTCTGCGGGGTGACTGCAGCACGTCAACCACTGCACTCAGTTGCCAATTTCCGCCACCACATCTCCAGCAGGTGCCAAGGACTACTTCCTCAAGGAGTTTAGTGATGTCCTGGTGTCTAAGGAGGACCACACGAATTCCCCCCTCAAGGCCATGAAGGGTCCGCCCATGCGAATCCACCTGAAGGAGGGTGCTGTCCCCTTTGCCATACACACCCCTTGTCGCATCCCTCTAGCATTCCAGCAACAGGTCAGGGACGAACTCCAGTCACTAGTCCGCCAAGGCATCATCAAGCCCGCCAGAGACAAACCATCTAAATGGTGCCACCCACTAGTTGTGGTCCCAAAGAACGTCAGGGTAAGGCTCACTATCGACCTTACGAAGCTAAATGGTCAAGTTGCACGCCCCACACACCCTGCCCCTTCGCCCCTCGACGCCGTCCACAGTGTCCGCCCCTCATCCCGCTTCTTCACTACCATGCACGCCCTTCACGGCTACTGGCAGCTCGAACTAGCGGAGGAGGACCAGTACCTGACCACCTTCATAACACCTTATGGATGCTTCATGCACTGCCGTGGCCCCATGGGATTCTCCGCCACTGGTGACGAGTATTGCCTGCACGGTGACATAGCGCTACAGGGTGTGGAAAATTGCGTCTAGGTCATCGACGACGTCCTTCTTTACGATGAGGACCTGCCCACTCACCTCCAGCGGATCCACCAGACCCTTACCAGGTGTCGTGAGTTTGGCATCACCATGAACAAGGACAAATTCCACGTGGCAGAGCCTTCAACTCACTTCTGTGGATATAACATTTCGTCTACAGGCATCTCAGCGGACGAGAGCAGACTCAGCGCCATCTAGGACTTCCCAACACCTGCCAATATCACTGACCTCCGCTCCTTTATGGGCCTTGTTAACCAGCTCTCGGACTTCACACCCAACATTGCAGCTGCTGCCCAGCCCCTTCGTCCTCTATTCAGCCCGAAACGTTCTTTTGCCTGGACCCCAGATCATGATGAGGCCTTCCGTCAAGTCAAGAGCCTGCTCCTCCAGCCTCCCGTCTTGGCACACTTCAACCCTGCCTTCCCAGTGATCCTCCAGACAGATGCCTCACGACTCAACGGCATAGGATTCACCCTTCTACAAGACCATGGCCAAGGGAGGACCTGTCTGGTTCAGTGTGGCTCCCGGTTTCTCACAGATGCAGAAACGAGGTACGCCACGATTGAATTGGAACTCCTCGCCGCAGTATGGGCCATGTCTAAATGTAAGCACTACTTGGTTGGTTTACCTTCCTTCACCTTGATGACGGACCACCACCCCCTGATTCCCATTCTTAACAGTTGCACCCTTGATGTGGTGGAAAACCCACGACTTCAACGCCTCAAAGAGAAAGTCTCACAGTACGTCTTCATGGCTGTCTGGCGCCCAGGCAAGGATCTCTCGATTCCAGATGCCCTGTCGCGTGCCCCAGTGGACCGCCCCACCCCTGAAGACGAGACTCTGTGCTCGGAAGCAGCCACATACCTGAGGAGTATCGTCAACACCGTCGTCAACGAAGATTCTCAAGAGTCAGCGCACCAAAACACCGACTGGAACATTCAAGACCTTCGAGACGCCGCCCGGATCGACCCGGACTACACACGCCTCCTCGACTGCGTCACATCAGGCTTCCCATCACATCGGTATGCTCTACACTCTTCACTACTCCCATATTGGAAACTCCACAACATCATCTATGCAGATGGAGAATTGGTCTTCTACAACCAACACATAGTCATCCCCAAAGCCCTCCGATGCTGCACCCTCGCTCAACTCCATGACAGTCACCGTGGTGTGGAAGCGACAATTCGCAGGGCACGTCAGACTGTCTTCTGGCCTGGCATAGAAGCAGACATCAAGAGCACTGTCCAAGCCTGTGAACCGTGCCAGACCCTTCAACCCAGCCAACAACAGGAACTGTTTCTGTCGGACGATGCTCCCTCCAGACCTTTCGAGTCAGTCTCAGCGGACTTCTTCACCGTCGCTGGAAAAGCCTTCCTTGTCATTGCGGACCGACTGTCTGGATGGCCCGCCATCGTCCCTGTGGGGCCGACACATCTTCATCTCACACAATCAGGATGTTCTGTCGCTATTTTTGAGAAGTTGGTGTTCCCGTCCGCCTCCGGACAGACGGCGGACCCCAGTTCACCAGCTTTGAATTCAAGTCATTCATGCAACACTGGGATATCAACCACAGGATATCATCGCCTCACTACCCCCAGTCAAATGGCCACGCTGAGGCGGCTGTCAAATCGGCGTTGTCTTCATTTCATGAAGACAACGCCCTCAGGAAATATAGACACTGAGGACTTTGTCCGCGGTCTTTTGGAGCTGCGTAACACGCCCACCACCGCGGGAAGGTCCCCTGCCCAGGTGCTATATGGCCATCCACTAAGTTCGTGCATCCCCGCCCACCCTGCATCCTTCTTCAAAGAATGGCAGGAAAGCACAGAGGATTGTGACCGCCGAGCAGCTGCCCGTGCTGGCCAAGTCACTGACCAGTATAATAAGCATGCACGCCCCCTTCCCAGGTTGAGTGTTGGCGACCACATCTGCATCCAGAATACGGACACTCACCGCTGGGAGAAGGTCGGGGTCGTCATGGCCTGCGGCAAGAACCGGGATTATGAGGTGCGGCTCCCAAGTGGCCGGGTGTGGTGGCATAATCGAAGCTTCCTACGCCCCATACCGGATCCCAGTGCTGACCCCATCCCTATGGCCCCTTGTTCGGGCGACAAGCCAAAAGAAGTAGAGATACCCTCCAATGCCCCACACAGATCTGAAAGGCTCAGAAAAAACGCCGCTTGAGACGCTGCTACAAGCGCAAAGGGGGAAGGGAGGTGTGGATATGTGAAGTGATATACTTATATCTTAACACATGTATGTAAACCATGTATTGTATACCGTACCACATATATTTACCCATGCCTCATATACTTAACCATGTAGCCATTTCTACTTCTACTTTGTAAAGCCTACATACCCTGCAGATGTGGCAACCTTGTAATTGTATATGGCAACATTGTAAGTCCACCAATGTATGTATGTTGTGTCGGGAAGCCGACAAGCCTCTCCTCAGGCAGATGTAAGCAGACACACAGCAGTAACAGGTGTGGAGACGAGTACACCTGCTGGATGTGAGTTTAGGGTGAAACACGGACAGAGGAGAGAGAGTAGGGAGTTTGATGTCAGCTCCACGTATAGTTGCGGACAATAGGTATAGGGAGGTGGAGTAAGGAAGGAAAGTTGAGAGAGAAAATAAAAGCTGAAAGGAGGAGAGAGAAAGAGAGTCAGAGGAGTGGTGGTGTTGGTTGGATGTTGTGTAAACGGTGGGAACATGTGCCGATCTCTGCGTCTAGCGTGTTTACCTTTCGTTGTTGTAAGCATTCTTCTGCAGTATGTGTTGCAGTGTACAAAAATCAACATCCACCAGCGTTTATCAAAGCTTTCCCAATGTTTGCATTTCACATTTTCCCAATGTTTGCGGGCGAGAGAACACATGTTGACGCGGCACTTTGCTTGGGCCTCTACGGTGGATGACGCCATCACCCACCTCGCAACCATGTGACCTGCTGGTGAACATTGGCAACCCTTGAGGCCAGGATAGGTGGGAGAGCTCAGTTGAGACTCAGAGCTACTCAGAGCTGGACAAATCGTCGTGGCGAGAGGACGCAGCCAGGAGCAGCGGGACACGTCACGAGGACGTAACTCAGAGCTCTGGGCGACGCCGTGACAGGAGGACGCAGCCAGGGGCAGTGGGACACGTCACGAGGGACGTAACTGAAGCTGAAAGGAAGTAGAGTTCCAGGGGCGACATGAGGGCACTACTGTTGACAGTGAGTTAAAAGTACAAGCGGGTACAACTTGTGAACAGTGCTATTATATTTGTCTGTCGTCTGGGACTGGTAAAAAAGGACTCCTAGTTAGAAACGGAAGGAGAAGAGATTTCAAATGTTTAAATGTGTTTATCTTGTACTATTGTAACAGTGTAACTTAATATATATAAGTGAATAAAAAGAGTGCTTCACTTGTAACAGCACTAGTAATTATTATAGGATTAAATATATAAGATTGATTTTAAAGCACAGAACTTTTTGTGAGAACTTTAATTAATTAATACTGTGTTAGTAATAAAGTGAACTGAGTGTAGATGTTTTAGTGCGGTTTCCAGCACGGAACTTTATATGAAGTGAAATGAGGTGGGAAAATACCTCATGATTTTTATGTACATATCTTGTGAATACTCTTTTATAATTAAAGCCTAGAAAAGCCATATCATTTTTTCACTTCTTCCAGTTCCCAGTTCTAAGTACATGTGTATAGTGGTGTAAAGTCGCGCATTGCCAGTGTCTAAATGATTCACGCTACCAAAGTATTAAATACGGGAGGATAATATTCCCGAGATAAATATTATTTCTGTATCAAGGGAGGGCGCGACATCTGGTAGCAGCGGTGGGGATAGCAGCACTACGACATATGGTAGCAGCAGTGGTGATAGTTATTTTAATTGTTATTCCCAACTCTGAATAATTAAAGGAAATAACTTAAAGGAACTGAAAGGAAGAAATGGTGAATAGTGAATATTTTTTCTTTTAATCTGTTCTGCAAATGAGTGATTCTGATTGGAAAGGCGATCCAAACCCAGTTGAGGAATTAGTTGATTCAGACGATTCTGACTCTGTTTCTGCTGATTTTGACTCTGTTTCTGTCGATTTTGACTCTGTTTCTGACGATTCTGACACAGAAGACTCTGACACAATAAGTACAACACCTACTGATCCTAACGCTTCGGGTAGTGGTGTTGGAACCACTATGGGAAGTACTGGGGGAGATATTGCACAGTTATCGCAGCAGTTGTCACAGGCCATCTCAGATAATAGTAAGAATCCCATACAACAATTGGGGGCTATGAAATATTTTTGTAGTTCAAAATTTCGCTCCTCAATGGAATATCCAGGAAAATGATTGGAGTCAGATGTTATGATCTGGTTAAATGACATAGAGATGAGGACCGATGATGATACGAAGTGGACTACGAAAGGGAGAATGGAGGTGGCTAGGACATTTTCACTCGGTCCTGCGCAAGAGATTATGGAGATTTTAATCCGGGAATCTGGTGGGGACTGGGATAGGTTCAAAAATGGTGTGTGGCAACAGTATTACACCGAAGAAAGTTTAGAGATGTTACACCGGGAGTTACTTACGGCAAAAAGGAACCCCGGGGAAACCCCACTTCACTACTTCTACAGGTTACAGAGTCTGGAGGATAGGATTGTTAGAATACGTGCAACTTTCCGGGAATCAGTGGATCTTATCATTGTTAATAATTTTTTGGACATGTTTCCTAAACAATATGTTGCACATATTCCCCAGAGCAGGTACAGTAACCCAGTATAGATAGCGAAGGAAGGAGTCCAGTGGGCAGAGAAGACAAATTCGCCTCTGTCAGAAGACAATGTATTAAAAGAAAAGAGACAGGGAACGATTGCTAGTGTGAACCCGAGTGCAGGCAGTGTGAGTACGTCGCCGAGGCCAAAGGTTCAGCCGAACACTGGGGTGAGGAATCGTACGAGTGCGAGTGGCAGCACAGAAACGCATCAAGGTTCACGCGGTGCCAGTTCCCGTGACAATAATGATTGCCGTAGGTGTGGGAAGCCAGGGCACTTCGCTAAACGCTGTCGTGCAGACAGGCCCCTCCAACGGGGGAAGTATGATAATTTGTCACAGGAGCAGAGGAAAAGGATCAAATGTTTTCGTTGCTCCATGACGGGACATCGAGCTGAGCACTGTGCAGTCCGTGTAGATAATCCTGGACAGCCAGTAGCTAGATGTAGGGAATGTCAGAGTACTACACATAGTACAGATCAGTGTAATTGGAAAAAGACTAAGTCACCCAATGAAGAAAAAAAAAAGCTGGACGAATCGGGTTGGGGAACTTAGTAACTGTCACTACGAGTGATGAAGTAGTGAAGTTGGGGGTGGTAAAAGGTATGTGTGGGAATTTACATTGTGAGATACTTCTGGATACAGGAGCTTGTAAATCTTTGATTAGCCAACAGACCTACGAAATTGCGTCAGGGCCCGATACTAATCTCCGACCTTATCGAGGCGGTGGTTTGGTGTCCGCTAGCAGTGATGCAATGGACATATTGGGATTGGTGAATTTCCAGGTAGAATTAGGTGATAGAAAATATAATCAGGAATTTGTGGTAGTGAGGGATCTACCCTCAGCCATTTCCATAATTTTGGGAGTTGATTTCATATTCGCACATAGCCTAAGTATCACTGCCAACCCGCTATGTATAAAAGTCGGGGAAGAGGAACTTGATTTGGTGACCGAGGGAGGAAGTGTTTCTCGTGTAGAGTTCAATCTTTCCTTTGTGATAACCGAAACAGTTCCTTCATCCGAGGAAAAGGAGGAAGAGGATTTTGTGACAAGTCAGTGTGTCACGAATGAAACAGACATTCTGGAACCTTACACATACGGAGCAATAACGTTAAAGACAGCGTTAAGTGGGTGGGAGGTAGGAATGTTTATGCCAAACAGTGGTAGTTCGATTGCGGAAGTGTTGTGGCCAGGCATTGTAAGTCCAGTGGATAATAGGGCAACAGGGGAAGGAACATGTTTTACGGTCGCGTATGCGAATTTAACTCCTGACTGGATATTTATAGATGGGGAATTTAGGGTAGGTACTGTATCCCCTTATGAAGAAGTCAGGTGGGGAGAGGAGCAAGTGGGACAAGAGGGAGATTAGATCACTAGTGTTATGAGTAAGGATAGACTCCGGAAACTGTACACGGAGGTAGATCAGATAACAATTATTTCTAGCCGGGAAAATGAAGCATTAAAAAGGCTAATAAGGAAACACCCAAATGTTTTTGCGTTACCAGAAGACCCACTTACTACTTTGCCCTACTTCTATCATCACATATGTGCGGATGGACCGGTAGTGAACCATAGGCCATACCGTATACCAACGAAGTGGCATGATCAAGTACGTAAGCAACTTGAGGATTTACGTAGACAGGGGATTATCAGGCCTTCTCGTTCACCTTATTCTTCACCACTAGTTCCAGTAGTTAAGAAGGATGGTGGTTTGCGGATCTGCTTAGATTTTAGACATTTAAATAAGCAGATAGTTACAGATCCTTTCCCTTTGCCCAATATTGAGCATATTCTTTCACAGTTAGGTGAGAATAAGTACTTCAGTAATTTAGACTTGAAGCAGGGTTACCACCAGATATCTTTGGATGAGGAGTCTAAGCCTCTCACGGCTTTTTCCTCACCTGAAGGGCACTGAGAATATTGTAACCTTCCTTTTGGATTAAAAGATGCGCCGACTTCTTTCCAGCGTATAATTAATGAAGTCATGATTGCTCTCACGGGAAAGATAACCCATACTTTTTTGGATGACATTATCATTTACGGGAAGACGTTTGATGCTCATGTACATGACCTAGATGAGGTCTTGGGACGTCTTGAAGGGGCAAAGCTAACTATTAAATTGCCGAAGTGTAGTATCTTTAAACAGGAAGTATCCTTTTTAGGCCATGTCATCACCACTGAGGGATTACGCCCTCAGCCAGAGAAAATCTGTGCAATCCAAGATATTGCGGTTCCTAGTACTTTGAAAGAACTCCAGAGTTTCTTGGGGTTAGTGAATTATTATCGCCGGTTTGTGGAAAATTTCTCCCAGATAGCGGCACCACTCACGAAACTTACTCGTGGAAAAAGGGACGTGAAGAACACGCAGCAGCGCGTGGAGTGGAGTGTGGAGGCACACCGCGCGTTTTGTGAGCTTAAATGGACGTTAGCGGAAGATGTATTGCTAGCTTTTCCTCGCTTTGATAGACCTTTTGTGTTAACTACGGACGCCAGCGTACAGCGATTGGCGGAGTTTTGCAACAGAAAGATGATCAAGGGTTCCTTCGGCCATTAACTTTTTTCAGTCGTGCTCTAAACAAGGCAGAGTTGAACTATGCTACGATAGAGCAGGAAGCGCTGAGTGTTGTTTATGGGTTGAAGGTGAACAGACCACTTATCTTGGGTTATGAGATATTGATTCAGACCGATTATCGACCTCTTACTTGGTTGTTTAATGTAAATGCGGCTTCAGGGAGGATTACAAGATGGCAAATCCAGGTAGCCGAATATGACATCAAGGTTGAATATTTACCAGGGCAACAGAATATCGTAGCGGATGCTCTATCCCGTTTGAGAACGACTCAGTCTAGTGATGAAGATGAAGTTGCACTACTTGTGAGTTCAGGCACTGTGGAAATAGACACAATAGATTGGGATGTCACTGAGATAAGGTGACAACAAGATGCACACCCAGTTTGGGGTAGATTAAAGAGTTATTTGCGGAATGAGACAACAGAGGTACCAAAATTGCCAGCAAATTTAGACTGCTTTCATTTGTTGCCAGACGGTTTGCCCTATAAGAAGGAGAGTCGGCCATTTGGCATAGGGGAAGTATTCCAAATTGTAGTCCCAGAAGATAGCGTTCACTCTGCACTTAGACTTGCTCATTGCTTACCGTTATCTGGTCATGGTGGAACCAAGATTACTTTAACTCGCGCGAGAAGGTTTGCATACTGGCCTCAGATGGAGAGGGATGTCGTGGAATTTTGCAAACAGTGTACCCAGTGTATACGTTCGAAGCATTCGGGGGACGCCCCAAGCCCGCTTCTCCGTTTCCCTGATGTCACTGCCCCATGGGTCAGGTGTCATATGGATTTGATTGGTCCACTAAATAGATCAGAGGAAGGGCATTATTATGTCTTAACTTTCATTGATGCGATGACTCGATTTCTCATCGAGGAACCATTAAAGTCCAAGTCTGCCGAAGAGGTGGCTAGGGTGTTTGTGGAGCGAGTCATTTGTGTTTACGGAACTCCACAACAATTAGTCACTGATCGGGGAACTGAATTTGTTAACAAGGTGTTTCAGGAATTGGCAGGTTTGTTGCATATGAAACATGTGAACATTACTCCTTATCACCCATCCTCTAATGGACTGGTGGAGAGGGCATATGGCACCATCATTCAAATAATACGAACCATGGTGGACCAGAACGCTAATCACTGGCATAGAATGGTACCAGTTGCTATGATGGCTTATAACTCTGGATATAATC
>JAGKTI010009513.1:0-30799 GCA_018397915.1 Birgus latro | reverse complement strand
GGGACTCTACCCTCCTCCCAAGCCAATCTGCACACCTTCCACATCCATTCTATTACTATCTCTCCCCCATGCTTCAGCATTTCACCACACACTCCATCAATTCCTGGGGCTTTCCCCATTTTAACTTTCTTCATTGCTTCCACCACTTCCATCCTACTGATTTCTTCCTCTCTTCTCACAACCCTCCTTCTCCCCGCCATTTCCCAGCCACTTATACTTGCATTACTTTCATTCTCTATGTTCAACAGTTCATTAAAGTGTTCTCTCCATCTGTTTACTTTTTCTCCCTTCTCCACTAGTAATCTACCATTTTTATCTTTCACACCCCCACTGACTTCATTGGCACCCTGTCTAGCTCTCTTTACCTCCTTCCAGAACATTTTCTTACATTCCCTCCACTTTGCACTCAAATTCCTTCCAAATTCCTCATCCACTCTCTTCTTACTCTCTCTTACTAATCTTTTCACCTCTCTCCTCCTCACTACGTATAACTCTCTCGTCTGTCTCTCAGCTTCTTCAATGCCCCTGTTCCTCATCCACTCATTATATGCTTTCTTCTTTCGTGCCACAGCCTCTCTCACCTCTTCAGTCTACCATGCTGTTCCCTGAACCCCCTTTCGTCTTCTCTTCACCCCACGCACCACCTCACATGCTGCACAGATCTCTTCTGTGAATATCTTGGCACACACCTTCCACGTTCCCCATCTGCTCCAATCTATATTTACCCAATCGCTCCTCCACTTCCCTTTTATATTCAGCCTTTATTCCATCCTCTTGTAACTTTTCTACCCTCCTTGCAACAAATACTTCCTCCTGTCCTTCCCATCTTCTCTTCCTCCATCTTGTTTGGATTCTGATTCTGGCCACCACCAAGTGGTGGTCAGAAAGTCCACTCCCCCAGCCTCTATATACTCTTGCATCCATTACACATCATCTCATCCTTTCATCCACACACACATATTCAATCATTGCTTTCCATTCATTTATTCCACCGTCCTCTCTTCTCACCACTCGCCATGTATACCTATGGATCATTTTGTGCCTGAAGAGGGTATTAGCTACCACCAACCCCCTCCCAGCACAAATGTCCACTAAAGCACTGCCATTCTCATCCATCTCTGTAGGCACACCCCACTCACAAACCACTCCATCCACCTTCTCATTCCCTACTTTTCCATTCATATCTCCAGTCAGAAACTGTTATGCTATGTATTTGTGGGCCGGTTTCTCGCCCTCAAATACGCAGGCTACAGCGGGTCCCTATTCTAGACCGGGTCGGTAACATTAAAGAGTAGGACTGGACACAAAAACAAGGCAGTAAGTATTACACACATGTATTCCAGATATCTTCCCAAGGACAATAGTACATCAACAAATATATTACAAACTGGGTTGATCGGGGATGGGTTAACACTTAACACAAGTGAAGTCTGTCACTATACCGACTGGTAGAAGTATGCTACTATTTATCCAACACTTATGGCTTATACAATACACTTATAATTTAAGACACAGGAATGAATCTACTATAATTTCCCAAACCCGTATAGCACTGGATGGCACTGTACATGAGTTACGTTAACACCTGTGTCATAGACACCTGTTGGCCGGAAGTCTGTCTCATGTAGAGTCTGCCCGTAGGGATCACTGACAGGGGGACAGCGATATTCTGGCATACCCTGACTAACGTGCCCGGACACGGGGGTGGGTGGAGATTTAATGCACAAAGGGGAGGCACGATGGAAATAACATGTACTCCTTCTGTTGGTCACTGAGGTGTTTCACTCGTGTGCCTGTGGGTTGGGGAGGGAGAGTGTAAATAACAAGGGAATGGCACAACCGACACAATATTAATGTTCTGCTGGTCACAAAGGCATTTCGTTCACTGGGGGGGAGATGCGGGACTGTACTCGGGATATAAGTCAGGCCACGTTTAGCTATCAAGCTCGTCCAATCTTATACTCTCGGTTCCTGGTCACTTAACTCGAGAATACACTGTAGGGGATCACTCGTATGGTATAAGTTAATGCACACAAATATCTGGGTCGAAAGAGCACACACATATGTAAAGTCCACTCACTTTGTTACCACTGGTGGGCCCTAGGTTGATTCCTCCATCCGGAGGAAGGGCTGAGTGGCGCGCCCCTGGACAAGGCCCCACACGTAGTCGTGGGACTAGAGGCTCGGCCCGAAGAGAGCCAGAAGACGGGCCTGTTGTCGAGTTTGGGAGAGACTCAGGGAGGCCTCGCCCACAGGTAAGTCACGCCCTTGTGTTCAGGGCAACTCCTGGGGCAACTGAGGACCCAGGGTACTGGAACCCGGGGCGACTGGACTGCGGCAATGGCTAGAGGGCGGCGTCGCCGACAGGGTCGTCACACGGGAACCTCGGGCCCGGGGGAGTAGTAGACAGGGCCCGACGTCGGCTGCGGGGTCTTGCTTCGGCCGCTGTTCACCCTGGTAGAGTTGCAGGGAACGAAGGCCTCGGGTGAGGCCTTGCCACGGCTCGGGGGAGGGGTCCTCTCTGGCTGCAGGTCCTCCTGTAGGAGAGAAGCAGACTGTGGCCTGCTTTACATCCAACCTGACGTGACTAGTGGCCAACGTCGTGGTAGCACGGGGGACATCAGCTTCAATGCGGCTAGTGGCCTGCTCTGCCTCTGGCCTGATGTGACAAGTGGCCGACATCTGGGTGGCTCAGGGGACAACAGCTTCAGTGCGGCTAATGGCCTGCCTTACCTCTGGCCCGACGTGACTAGTGGCCGACGTCATAGGGGCGCAGGAGGTTGTAGCTCTGGTACGGCTAATGGCCCGTACCAGGGAGCTGAGAGGACTAGTAGCAGAGGGACGGACTGTGGCCGATCCTGCCTGATACCCAGTACGGCTTATGGCCAATACTGCGGTGCCACTCTGGGGGGAACGACTACAGGAGTCGGATGACTTATTGCCTTGCCTGCCCCGGCCAACACGCGTCCATCCCCTGTAGTGGGGATGCAACTGGGGAACGGACTGTGGCCGGTTCTGCCCCGTACCCGGTATGACTGTGGCCGATACCGCGGCGTTGCGTGGAGTTGTAAACTCCACCCCTTACCTGGCGAGTTGAATTTCCACCGGAGACTGGGTGCCGGCGACTGCTACCTTTCCAGGTCACCACCTGGGAGCAAGAGGGACGCCGGGAAGTGATACAGGTGCGCCGTTCCTGTTCCCAGCCGCTCTGTGTTAGCGGCGGTCCCCCGGTGGTACTGGGGGGGTTGGGGGTGCTGGTGTTGTCTGCGGCTCCATCCCTTAACTATTGTATTTCACCACCCTCCTTGGTAACAAAGTCACGACCCTGTGACTGGAGGTAGTATAGGTTGGTGTTGGCCGTTTGGTGGATGGGCCCGAGGTGACTTAGGAAGGTAGTCCAGTGGTCGGCTGGTATATTGGCGTGCAGGTGGTTGGCGTAGGCGACATGCAGAGTGGAAGGGTGGTTTGTTTGCTGGAGAAGTCGCAGCAGGTGTTGTGTGCTTCTGATGTGTTGATGGAGGTGGGGATCCAAGTGATTCTCGTGACATGCATGGTGGTGGTGGTGGTGTCTTGGAGGCGAATGCTGGCTAGAGGTAGTCCGGTGCGGTTTATATTGCCGGTGGAGTGTGGGGGCGGTGTTCCTCTGGGAGTGCGGTGGGGCAGGTTTTTCCATGCGAGATGCGGAGTAGGAAGGGTTATGGGGGTGATGTTGGGGGGTAGGGTGGGCGGTTGGCTGTTAGTGGGCGAAGGGGTTGGCGTGGGGGTTGAGGTGTAGTGGGCTGGTGGGCGTGAGATATGCCCGGAACAGGTAGTGGTGGTGGTTAGTCGTGGAGTGGGTGGCGACTGGGAATGGGATGGTGGAGCGAGGGCTGGCGGAGAGTGAGGTGGTGTGGTGTGGTTGGTTGTTGTGGTTGGTGGGGTAGGGGTTAAGCTGGGCGCAGAGCACGGGGTGGTCGGTGTGGAATTTCCTGTGGCTGTGTGCTGAGCACGTGGAGTGGGCAGCGTGGCGGCGGCGGGGGAGTGTGGTGGTGGGGTGAGTGTAGTGCACGGGCGTGGTGCAGGAGTTTCGAGCGGCGAGGGGGCGGTGGAAACCGATGGGGAAGGGGATGGGGATGAATAATAGAGAAAAGGCTCCTCATGGGGAGCGGGCGGTGTTGAGCTTGCTCGGGTGGTTGGGGAGGGAGCGGCGGGGGTTGGGGAGTCCCAGGCGGGGCGGATGTGGCGATTCCTGTAGGTGCGGGAGGTTCCGTTGCAGTCGACGACGACTTGGAAGGGGTTGGGGACTCTAGTGACAGTATAAGGTCCCATAAAACAAGGGGCAGTCTTATTGGGGGTGGGGAGATGGGCAACGAAAACCTCGTCACCTGGTTTGTAAGGGTTAGCAGGGGAGGAATCGGCTTGGGTGTCTTGG
Source organism: Birgus latro (assembly GCA_018397915.1). Lineage (NCBI taxonomy): Eukaryota > Metazoa > Arthropoda > Malacostraca > Decapoda > Coenobitidae > Birgus > Birgus latro. The sequence goes on along the minus strand of JAGKTI010009513.1, from coordinate 26,388 downwards.
TGCGCGTGCAGATGTTGTAATCGACGCTTCAGGTGGTATAGGGGGTCAGTGGGTGGGGAATGAGTGGGGGATTGGAGGTGCTGTCGGAGAGGGAGGAGGAGGGGCGCCTCTCTGAACACTCGCTCGTGAGGAGTGATGCCGTCATCGCGGGGGCAGGCGTTCATTCCCCATTGGACTATCTTGACGTGCGCAGGCCATTCTTGGTCTTGGGTACTTTGAATTCGGGTCCTGATTTGGTTTAGTAGGGTCCGATGGCTCCTTTCGCATACCCCATTTCCCTGGGGCCAGTAGGGGGAGGAGTGGGAAATGGAGAATCTAAATTGGGTGGATAGTTCTTTCCATATATGCCCCGTAAACTGGGGCATTATCGGAGTGAATGGCCTGGGGAACGCCAAAGTAGGGGAAGACGTGGCGCATGAGGGCGTCAGCTATGGTGATGGCAGTGTGTTCCTTAGCTGGACAAGCAATCAGGAACTTGGAGTAAACGTCGACGAATGTGACGATGTATCTGTAGCCGGACCTAGGCGGCAGGGGTCCGACAACATTGACAGACAAAAGCTGCCAGGGTTTGTGGGCAGAGATCTTGCCAGCAGAACCCACTGAATGGGTGATGTCCTTCCCTAGGCAGCATGCTCAACATGCCTGAGTGACATGTTGGGCGAGGGTAGTGGGGTTGGGGGCCCAATAGAGGTCATTGAAGACCTGGGTTAACCTCTTTGTACCCAGGTGGATTCCATTGTCCGAGTGGAGGTGGGTGAGGACGCCTATGGCGGAGTCCGGATCAAGGACAGTGTGGCCCGATGGCATGAAGAGTTGGTCCCCTTGCAGGTGGAGTTTTGAGAATAGATGCTGGGGAATCCAGGGAGGCCGATCTCGATTCTGCCAGTCCTGGATCAGCTCGGATTGAGGGAGGAACGATCGTACTGGTAGACGGGAGAGGGCGTCAGCGTTGGTATGCAATTCCCCGGGCCGGTAAGCAATCTCGTAATCAAACTCCTCGAGTGCTTCGCGCCAGCGGAGGAGTTGGGTGTTCTGGGTGGCTGCTTGCCGGAGCCACTGAAGGGATTGGTGGTCTGTGATGACGGTGACCCTGGTGCCAGATAGGTAGGCCCTGAAGTAATCGAGGGCCCAGACGATACCCAAACATTCGCGCTTGTTAGCGGCGTAATTTAGTTCGGCCGGGTTGCGGCTGGCACAAGTGATGATGTGCTCGCGCCCTTCCTGGACCTGTGCCAGGACGGCGCCTATGGCTACCAGCGAGACGTTGGTGTATAACCTGAAGGGGAGGTCGTAATTCGGGAAAGCGACGATGGGGGCGGAAACAAGCTTCTCCTTTAAGGTGTTAAACGCTGCGACTCGGTCGTTGCTTCAGACGAAGGGCTCGTCTTTCTTAGTAAGGTCGTGGAGCGGTTTTGCGAGGTCAGTGAACCCTTTGACGAACCGCCGGTAATACGACGCGAGCCCCAAGAAGGCGCGGACTTGGTGGACGTCCTGTGGAAGAGGCTGGTCGGCGATGGCTTTCCCCGAGACAATGTGTCCTGGGAAAGCGACAGAGTGGGCGGCTAGGACACATTTAGTGGGTTTGAGTTTCAACCCGGCCTGGCATATTCGTTGGAACACCTGTCGGAGGCAGTGCAGGTGATCAGCCCACATTTTGCTGAAAACAGTAACGTCATCGAGGTACGCCAGGCAGACTTCCCAGGTCAGACCGCTGAGGACAGACTCCATGAGGCGGGAGAAGGTAGCCGGGGCGTTGCATAGCCCGAAGGGAAGAACAATAAACTGATAAAGTTTCCCATTACTTGTGGAGAAGGCCGTTTTCCCTTGATCTCGGGGATGGACGGGGACCTGCCAGTATCCGGACTGGAGGTCCAGCATGGAGAACCAGGTGGAACCGTGTAGGGAGTCTAGGGAGTCGTCAGGGGAGGGGAGTGGCATCTTTGGTGGTTACATCGTTCAGGCGGCGGTAATCGACGCAGAATCGCTGAGTGCCATCTTTTTTCCGAACCAGGACAACAGGGGAGGACCAGGGGCTGGTAGAGGGCGTGATCATGCCAGCGTCCAGCATTTCTCAAACTTGCCTGTCCTCTTCGGCCCGTTGGTGTGAGTTCTTCCGGTGGGAGGGTTGCCGGATGGGGGGCCTGGTGGTATGAATTTCATGGGCCAGATATGTTGTATGTCCCAAGTCGGCAGGCCCAGTCGAAAAAAGGTCTTGATACTCAGGTAGTAGATGGTGCAGCGTTTTGGCTTGATGGGGAGATAAGTGGTCAGGCAAAGGAGGGAGGGGAGAGGGGTTTGAATATAGGGGTAGGGTGTTGCAAGGCTCTGCCGCCTCTAGGTCGCCGATCAGGAGTCCTCTTGGCAGAGTGAGGGGTGTAGCCGCCAGGTTCGCCACTTTGACGGCGTTGAAGTGGGGCAGAAGGAAAGTCGGCGACATCAGGCAGGCGACAAGGGGCCCGGTGGGGACACTTGGGGAGAATAGGGAGTGGGTCCCTGTTGGCTTATTGATCCATAGCCAAGCTTCATGGTGGGGGGGAATGGTGAGGGAGGACGCGACGGTCACGGGGGAAGGGGGGGCGGGGGGGGGGGGCGGGGGCAGGGGAGGGGGGGGGGTGTCATTTTGTCATGTGCACGTACAAATGGCTGGGGGCTGTTGGGGAGGCTGTCAAAAATGAATTCGCCTCCCGTGGCAATCTATGTGCTTGTGGAATTTTTGGAGCAGGTCCAATCCCAAATAGCCATCATAAGTGCGGCAGGACGAGTAAAAAACGATGAAAGGATGATATGTGGAGGCTGGTTGATGAGTCTTGGTTCGTAAAGCCCTAGTTTCCCCACGAATAGGCAAGGGGCCTTCCCCCACGTCTATGAGGCGGGCTGAAGTGAGGGAAAGGGGGCCCAAAACCTTCTTATGGCGGGAGTAGAAATGTGTGTACAGGTAGGACCTGGTGGCTCCCGTATCTACCAGAAGTCTTGCCTTGACCCCCTGTAGTTTCATCTTGTCATAGACCGGGGGTTGGTACTTTGTAGAGGAGGCCCCCGCCAGTGTGGGGAGGTGCGGGGGCGGTCCTAAAAATCCAACGTCAGCTCGAGGGCTGTGTTGGTATCAGCCTTCTCTGGCTCGCAGCCAGTGTCAGGTTCCTCAACGAGGGAGGGTCCGGGGTTCGCAGGGCCCTCATCTACTGCCAACATTGGGCAGTGCCTTGGTGGGTCGGCTCTTATTCTGCGTGCCGCCTTCAGTTGTTCACGTATGTCGTGAAGTGGGCAGCGGCTGTTACAGGCTGTGAATTCCCACGGATTGATAGTGATAAGATTTGTATTATCTTTCTGGGGCAGCCACTTCTTGGTGGGGTGGGCTCTTGGGAAAGCCGAGGCGGAGGTGCTTCGCGTTGGGGCTGGAAGGGATTGGGGCGGCATGGGGGAGGGTTTCGTTGGGAACCGGCTCATGACCCCGATGTGTTGCGTTTCGGGGCGTGCTGCGAGAAGGCGGCGAATGAGCTGGACATCACGGTCCAAATTTCCTGTTGGGTCATGGATAGTGAAATGTTCCTTCACTATGCCTGGAAGGACTCTGAGGAGAATGTTGAATATATGCTCATCCCGGGTATTCATTTCAGCATCTGGGTATGCGGCGGTGACGAGTCGCCTAGCTTGGACCAACGTGTTGTCCAAATCCCTGTCATATTTTAGGGCATCTAGTTGTGAACTCGCGACAACTTTCCCTAATGATGGGGTAATAGCTTCTGTTAATATTTTTGCAAATCTGGCCCATGTAAGATCTGGGACTATTTTTGGTGCTATACTAGTTACCGCCTTTCCCAGGTAAGGTAGAGTGACATCTATTTTCTGATTATCTTCCTCAAACCCAATATCAAGTAATGGCTTGACCATATTTAAGTAAGTCGTGATGTCGCATTGTTCTGGGTCGAATTTTGGTAGGGGTACATGTGTTTTGGCTGCCATTTTCAAAAAAAAGTTTTCCAGTCCTTTTTCACCGTCCGGGTCAAGAACCACCGCTAGCCACCAGTGTTATGCTATGTATTTGTGGGTCGGTTTCTCACCCTCAAATATGCAGGCTACAGCGGGTCCCTATTCTAGACTGGGTCGGTAACTCTAAAGAGTAGGACTGGACACAAAAACAAGGCAGTAAGTATTACACATATGTATTCGAGATATCTTCCCAAGGACAATAGTACATCAACAGATATATTACAAACTGGGTTGGTCGGGGATGGGTTAACACTTAACACAAGTGCAGTCTGTCACTATACCAAATGGTAGAAGTATGGTACTATTTACCCAACACTTATGGCACATACAATACACTTATAATTTAAGACACAGGAATGAATCTACTATAATTTCCCAAACCTGTATAGCACTGGATGGCACTGTATATGAGTTACGTTAACACCTGTGTCAGACACCTGTTGGCCGGAAGTCTATCTCATGTAGAGTCTGCCCGTAGGGATCACTGGCAGGGGGACTACGATATTCTGGCATACCCTGACTAACGTGCCCGGACATGGGAGTGGGTGGAGATTTAATGCACAAAGGGGAGGCACGATGGAAATAACATGTACTCCTTCTGTTGGTCACTGAGGTGTTTCACTCATGTGCCTGTGGGTTGGGGAGGGAGAGTGTAAATAACAAGGGAATGGCACAACCGACACAATATTAATGTTCTCCTGGTCACAAAGGCATTTCGTTCACTGGGGAGGGACGCGGGACTCTACTTGGGATATAAGTCAGGCCACGTTTAGCTATCAAGCTCGTCCAATCTTATACTCTGGGTTCCTGGTCACTTAACTCGAGAATACAGTGTAGGGGATCACTGGTATGGTGTTAGTTAATGCACACAAATATCTGGGTTGAAAGAGCACACACATATGTAAAGTCCACTCACTTTGTTACCACTGGTGGGCCCTAGGTTGATTCCTCCGTCCGGAGGAAGGGTTGAGTGGCGTGCCCCTGGACAGGGCCCCACACGTAGTCGTGGGACTAGGGGCTCGGCCCGAAGAGAGCCAGAAGACGGGCCTGTTGTTGAGTTTGGGAGAGACTCAGGGAGGCCTCACCCACAGGTAAGTCGCGCCCTGGTATTCAAGGCAACTCCCAGGGCAACTGAGGACCCAGGGTACTGGAACCCAGGGAGGCTGGACTGCGGCAACGGCTAGAGGGCGGAAGCGCCGACAGGGTCGTCACACGGGAACCTCGGGCCGGGTGAGTAGTAGACAGGGCCCGACGTCGGCTGCGGGGTCTGCAGGGACTCTGCTTTGGCCGCTGTTCACCCTGGTAGAGTTGCAGGGAACCAAGGCCTCGGGTGAGGCCTTGCCACGGCTCGGGGGAGGGGTCCTCTCTGGCTGCAGGTCCTCCTGTAGGAGAGAAGCGGACTGTGGCCTGCTTTACATCCGACCTGACGTAACTAGTGGCCAATGTCGTGGTAGCACAGGGGACATCAGCTTCAATGTGGCTATTGGCTTGCTCTGCCTCTGGCCTGACATGACTAATGGCCGACATCTGGGTGGCCCAGGGGACAACAGCTTCAGTGCGGCTAGTGGCCTGCCTTACCTCTGGCCCGACTTGACTAGTGGCCGACGTCATAGGGGCACAGGAGATTGTAGCTCTGGTATGGCTAATGGCCCATACCAGGGAGCTGAGAGGACTAGTAGCAGAGGGACAGACCGTGGCCGATCCTGCCTCGTACCCAGTACGGCTTATGGCCAATACTGCAGCGCCACTCTGAGGGGATCAACTACAGGAGTCGGACGACTTATGGCCTGTCCTGCCCTGCTGACACGCATCTGTGACGCGGCCCTGTAGTGGGGATGCAACTGGGGAACAGACTGTGGCCGGTTCTGCCCCATACCCAGTATGACTGTGGCCGATACTGCAGCGTTGCTTGGAGGTGTAAACTCCACCCCTTACCTGGTGAGTGGAATTTCTGCTGGAGACTGGGTGCCGGCGACTGCTACCTTTCCGGGTCACCACCTGGGAGCAAGAGGGGCGCCGGGAAGTGATACAGGTGCGCCATTCCTGTTCCCAGCCGCTCTGTGTCAGCGGCGGTCCCCCAGTGGTACTGGGGGGGTTGGGGGTGCTGGTGTTGTCTGCTCCAGCCGTCGTGTCGTCTGCGGCTCCAACCCCTAACTCCTGTATTTCAGAAACACTCTCATTCCTTTCAAACTTTTCCAAGCAGGCTTCCACATTTGTCCAGAACTCTTCTCTCACTCTACTTACATGATCTTGCGTTGGCACATACACACACACAATTGCCCACGTTTGTAGTCCAACTTTCTTATCCACACAATCCTTGACCCAACTGATCCATACTCTCTTACATTCTTCTTCCATCTGTTGCTTACAGCAATACACACTCCCTCTTTCGCCCTCTCACTCTCACCCACTCCCGCACATATACCCCATCCATACTCCCATTCTCTCACACTGTTCAATGATGTAAATAACGGAAGTCATAAGCTGAACCAAACAAGAATAGCAGGAGTAGAGAAAACGACGGAGAGGAATGTCCAGGAGTTAAAAAAGGTATGGGAAGTAGACAGTTGCAGGAATGGTCCTACAGAATAAACTGGAAAAAGTTTGCACACGAGGTGATGAACAAGAAAAAGAAGTCACAGAATTGAAGGTGAGTAATGAATCTTCATCAAATGAAATAAAACAGCTCAAGAGGGAGAGTAAGAGGTTGGAAGAAGAAAGGGACAGAATGAAAAGTAAACGAATCAAAATCGAGGATGCATGATGAGCATATTAAGGAAATCAAGGAGCAACATAAAGGGTGGAAGAAAATACAGGAGGAAGGAAATGTAAATTTGAAGATCATAGAACAGCAAAGCAAGGAAAAAGTGGAGATGGAAGTGGTTAGGGTACTAAGTAGAGAATCTTTGGTCAGGGATGTAGCAGACAAGAAAAAATGTGTGATAATCTCAGGAATAACAGAAAAACGTATGACAGTAGGAGCCGAAAAAGAGAGAGAGAAGAACTGAGCAAGGCCAAAGAAATATCAGTGGTTATGCCGGGGAAACAATGAAGCCCATGAAGAGATTGAAGAAGTGTTTAGGTTAGGAAGGTATGAGGAAGGTGGGGCAAGGCCATTGAAAGTAAAGTTTCAGTCCCAGGTAATGGTGAATGAAATAAATAGAATGTGGAAATTGTCAGATAAAGGGGTTTTAAAATGTTTGGATTAGGAGAGATGCAAACGAAGAAGAAAGAGCAAAATTAAAGGAGTTAGTAAAGGAAGCAAAGATAATTAACGAACAGTGAACGGAGGAAGAGAAGACAGTGTTCTATTGGAGAGTTATGGACCAGAAATTGAGGAAGTGGTACCGATGGAGGGAAGGAGAGGAGTGTATAAAAAACGATGAAAAAAGTTTGAAAAAGGCGTACACAGACATTGATGGACTAATATCGGCAAGGTTATAAATAAATGATTTTTTGAGGGTACATGAACCTGATGTTATGTGCTTTGTAGACACTAAATTGAAAGAAGATATTGATATTCAAATGGGAGATGGGAAATACAAATTATGGAGAAGAGACAGAAAAGAAAAAAACAGGAGGAGGAGTGATGATAGCAGTGAAGGACAACATAAATGTAGATAGTGTGGAAATGGCAGAGGGGAGGGCCGAAGTGATAAATATGAAATTAGAAACTGGGGAGAATGGTAAGAGAGATATGGCAGTGGTATATGTTCCCCCTATGACGAGAGCATGGAATGACGATGAATACCAGGAGATGTCAGACATGGTTAGTTATCTAGAGAAAGTGATTGAGAAAAGCAATAATATAATCCTAATGGGTGACTTTAATTGTTAAGAGGTGAACAGGGAGGAATGGGACTCAGGAGGCAGCGAAGATTCGTGGGGCACTAAATTGTTAAATATAGCAATGACTAATGTAATGACGCAATGCGTCAAAGAAGAGACACGATTCCGAGGTGATGACACACCAGCAAGACTAGATTTGCTACTATCCAAAGAACATGATGTAATTGAATCTTTGAAATATCTGTGTCCTATAGGAAAAAGTGATCATGTGGTCATTGAGTTCCAGATGATAATAGGGAACATGGTGCAAAGAGATGAGCTTTTTAAGCAAGGAAGATAGAACTTTGGGAAAGCAAACTTTGCAGAATTGAGAAAATTTTTCGAAAATGCAGATTGGAGAAAATTCAGGGAAACAAGAGAGATACAGAGGAAGTGGGATATCTTTTTAGACCGCTGTAATTTGGGAGTGGAAAAATATGTGCGAAGATTAAGGGGGAAAGAAAACAGGAAAAAGGATTGGTTTAATAGAAGGTGTATGACAGCAAAAAAAGAGAGGGACATTGCATGGAACAAATGGAGAAAGAGAGGTAATAACAGAACAAAGGAAGAAAATAGAACTAGAAATGAATATACAAGAATACGTAGGGAGGAAGAAAGGAACTTTGAAAAAGGTATAATTGATAAATGTAAGGACGAACTCAAATTGTTTTATAGATTTGTTAATGGCAAATTGAAGCAAAAGGAACGAATCACCTTACTGAAAGTAGAAGGAGAGGTCTACAAGGATGCGGTAATGCAAGTTGAAATAATGAACAAATGTTTCCAGCCGGTTTTTACAAAGGAAAGGGAGTTTGTGGAAGGGGAGGGAGTGATTAGAAATGTATTGATAAAAGATATAAAAGTGGAAGTGTATAAGTTACTGGAAACTCAAGATGTAAGGAAAGCTCCAGGACTGGATGGAATCTCTAATTGGGTACTGAAGGAATGCAGAGAACAACTGGCGGGTAAGATTCACAGTTTAATTGTGAGTTCCCTGGAAGAGGGGAAAGTGTCTCGGGAATGGAAGAGGGCAAATGTGGTACCAATCTATAAGGGAGGAAAGAAGAACCCCTGAATTATAGACCAGTGTCCCTAACCAGCATGGTCACAAAATTGTGTGAGAAAATCTTGAAAGATAGATGGATGAAACTGTCTGGAAGGGATGAATATTCTGACTGAAAGTCAGTTTGGATTCAGAAGTAGAAGGTCATGTGTTTCCAACTTATTGAGCTTTTACTCAAGGGCGATTGACGTGCTGCAGGAGAGAGACGGTTGGGTGGATTGTGTGTATTTAGATCTGGAGAAGGCCTTCGACAAGGTACCCCACAAGAGACTAATATGGAAATTAGAGCATATCGGAGGACTGAAGGGAAGCCTTCTGGAATGGATGAGAGACTTTTTGAGTGACAGACAACTGATGACAGTAATAAAGGACAGGACATCTGGATGGAGGGAAGTAACAAGTGGTGTCCCACAGGGCTCGGTGTTGGTACCAGTAATGTTCCCGATTTACGTAAATGATATGGTAGATAGAGTGAACAGTTATGCAAGTCTGTTTGGTGATGATGCAAAGATCTTGAGAAAGGTAGAGGTTGAAGAGGACTGTAAAATGCTACAGGAGGATCTGGATAGGAGCTGGATGTGGGAAATGAAATTCAGTGCAAAAAAATGTAAAATATTGGAAATGGGTAAAAGTACCAAGAGGCCATCATTGAATTATTTGATGGGTAATGAACCAATTATAAAAGTGAGAGAAGAGAAAGATTTGGGAGTGCTGGTCCAGGATAGTTTGTCACATGAAAGGCACATAAATAAGATAGTTAGAGAGACATAAACTCTTGACCAATATAAGAGTGGCGGCATTTCATTACATGGATGAGGAGATGATGAAAAAATTGATAGTGGCCATGATCTGCCCCAGGTTAGAATATGCAGCAGTAGTGTGGTCCCCACACAAACAGAAAGATATAACCAAGATTGAGAGAATACAAAGAACAGCAACCAAGATGGTCCCCAGTCTGGCAGATTTGTCATACAGAGAGAGGCTGGAAAGACTGGATTTGCCTTCCTTAGAGGGAAGGAGAGAGAGGGGCGACATGATTGCAGGGTTCAGGATCATGATAGGAGTAGATAAAATTGATTGCAGGGTTCAGGATCATGATAGGAGTAGATAAAATTGACAGAGAATTTTTTTTTTTTTTTTTTTTTTTTTTTTTTTTTTTTTTTTTTTTTTTATGTGTCCGACTCTGGGCATAGGCTTCACAGCCTGCTATCAAGGCCCAGTCGTCCTCCTACAATCTACATGTCACCACTTCGGCGCTTAACACCCACCGTCCATATTGAATACATGCTAGGGCTGTCTCATACAGGACTGGTGTATTGGTATTAGCGGGGTCATTTTTACGACATGTCGGCGGGTCTTCTGGTAGATCAGTAAAGCCTGATTTTAATGAAATTCAAATCCTTAAACTGTTCCCTGCACCAGCGAGGATTTGAACCTGGGTCCCATGGGACCGCAAGCCAACTCTCTACCGATCGAGCTACCGCCGATGAGAGGGTAACAAGGGGACACGGAATGAAACTAACGAAGCCAAGCTACTTGAAGGACATAGAGAAATATAGCTTTCCTTATAGATGCATAGACCTGTGGAATAGCCTGGACAAAGAGATCGTCCAGTCTAAAAACTTAAACGAGTTTAAGGCAAAATTTGACTTATTGAGAAACAGAGACGGGACCCCACGAGCATAGCTCAATTCTTGTATATCACAATTAGGCAAATACACAGTTACTTCTTCATACATAATCTTTGTCAGTCAGTCTTCTTGCACTCTCTCCACATATTCATGTTGTATTATTGAATGTCTGTTCATCATGTATTAACCAAGGATCCATAAGACAACCTTTTTATAGCAAACAGTTACTGTTTACAGTAGATTATTTTTTACCAGGCAGGGTCTTAAACTTTTGATGACAAAATACTACCCTGTACCATGACTTGCAAAGAAAGATTAAGTATCAGTGAGTTTCAACTTACTGATGGGTGCCAGTGTTAGTTGTTAGTAGGCAACATATTTTCAGCACATGTACACTCTTGAAAGACAAGTGAAGCAGGTGTGATTAAGTGGACTTCACATGACTTCAAGGCTTTAGAAGTTGTTTCAATCTGTGGCAGAATGGTGACAAAATTGATATAGTTGCAGGATGATATCCATATGGCATCCTTATAGAGGTCTAACTTTATGTGATTGTGAAATTTCTCAGACTAGTTATGAAATATCATTCTGCATCCATACCATAATCATGGGCTGTCTGCGAACTAAAAGTTCCCAATCTTAATGCATTATAATAGATTCTAGTTTCAAATTTGGCCCATACCCTTCTTAATATACTTGTATTATAATTCTCTGTTGCAACGTTGTTTGCCCAATGGCATCATCTGTATTTGCTGCCATTCCATTGTAGTTAGCGAAAATGTTTTTATTTTTTGTTTGGTCTAAGAACAACAAAATATAGAAGTTTTCTTTGTTTCCCTAGCACTCAAAGTCATTGCCAGAGCCATTTAACCCCTTGAACCTGGGTGACATTCTTTTTAGTATGATCTGGTTGCTACCAGATAACTTTAGTTAACTTTGGAAAGGCCTCTTCTTTTGAAGGATTTATGAAGGCTATATCCAGCCCCACAGTTAGATATCAGTCCTTAGTAAATAATATTGTCAGGAGATAACAAAAATACTGTAAACTGAAAAAGACATTCCTGGGCTTAGGGGTTCATGAGGTATCAAAACATGTAGGTGGCAGGGATAGTGGCATTGCAGAGTTGCCCATCAGTTGCTCTGCTTTTTAGTGAAAAACGAGGTAGCACAGTTCTCATGGTGGTGAATGTGTGCTGTGGATTTAAGGTTGAGTTTTTGGATGCAGATTCAATGTGCTTGGAAGTGCCAGTATTGTCAAGAGTGCTTTGAGTTGCTTTACTGGTTTGCTTATGGCTGGTAGTATATGGCTGTCATAAGCTTAGTTTGCCCATCATCAAGGAAAGTTTCAAATTCAGCTTTGACACGTTGGAAAGTTTATGAGCCATATGATGCCGTCCAATATTTTTCACCAGTTTCCCTGCTATAAGCAGTCAAACCCATTTTTATGTGTGGCTGGATCCAATGCTTCTTTCCTTTCCCTTTCAACTCTCTGTATTAGTCTATAGGTATGTTTAGAGCAGGAAGCTTGATGTATGCTGTCTGCTGTGTTCATTAGATGCAGTTTATGAAGTTGTCCATTCAGCATTGAATTTCATTCTAGATTTTAGTCAATTTATATTAAGTGAAATTACTTAGGGACAGACACAGGTTTAGTAAGAACTCCTTTCAGATCAGATACATCAGGTAGATTCATTGCAATTCTTTTACTATTACTAACATATTTATTGGCTTAGAGTCTTTCTCTTCCTATTAACTATTGGTGTGAATAGCTTCAGTCTGACTGATGTGTGAGTCATTAGTAGCTGAAATTCCTTAGATGAATGAGGAGAATTCTTACATGGAAAGTGAAAAGGGTCATAGAATTTGTATGAACAGTTTGAGAAAGGCATTTTTGTTAAGGATTTAACCTAAGATCTGCGATGTACAGTATATCATTAGCTGTTCCAAGGAGGGACTGCAACATATCTCTTGTGAGTCGGTTTGAAAAGTTAATTTTCTTCACCGTGTTTTGGTACCAGTAGCTGATTAATAGTTTGAAATGGATCATGTGGAGATATGTGGTGCACTTTTCAGCCACTCTTCTTACTCATCTAACTACTTTTTGTTATATGTTGATGCATTGCCTCCAAAACTTGAATCTTGAACCACTCCCCGTTACTGTACAATGGTACCAGTAGCTATTGACCTAAAAATCTACATACCCACACTTTGAAATACTGTATGTAGTTTCATAATGTCATGCTAAAAACTGTGTTGAAAACAAAAAATTCATATTTTCTGCCATGAGACACAAATCCTGGAACATATTGCATTATAAATAAGTTTTGAGAGATACTGACATTACATTAAACATACACATACCTATATTTCAACATGTTCTCTTTCATATCAAGTAAGTAAAACTGGTTTCTGATGAAGTTAGAGATCCCCCCCCCCAACAGAATAGGAAGGGCTGGAAAACCCAGTGCAGCAGTTTAGAGGTTAATGGTTTGGTTGGTTTGGAAATGAGTGTACAAAAACCTATTTAATTTGCATTATGTGATCATGATGTATAAAGATTTGATTTTTCTTACGCTAAACTGGTAGAAAGAATGTATTTGTATCAAAGCCCCTTCGTGTGTGCATGGATGGAACTGCAGAACAGCCCGTTTGTATGAACTTAAGGTAGTTAAGAGAGGACATAATTAGGCCAATGTCAGTGTGTTCTTATGATGTTCATTTGTTTGCTAGGCAACGGTGATGAGGCCATCCCCATGTTGAATCTTAACCACCACCTGCAAATGAGTGGGGGTTACTGCCTCAATCCACCACCCACTCCCACAGTGGTCACCCCCACCAACGCCCTCTCCAACACTTACGTGGCAGAACCCACCGGCTACTCCAACACTTATCTGGCGCCCCCCATCTCCCACAACACTGCTGCCCTCCCCAACAGTCGTACCGCGGCCCCTCCACACCCTTGGACCACTCCCCAAATAAGAGACTCCCAAGCATCTCCTTGTATTTATGTCTCCCAAGTCCAACAGGAGTCTGAGTCATCCCCTTTGCATGGGAGTCATTTGTCCCCAGGTCGGAGCTCCCACGCGGGTGTCGGGGAGGGCATGTGCGCGGTCAGGAGTTATGGGTATAAAGAAGAGCAGCCAGAGAAACCCCCCAAGGCCAAAAGTTTCCTCGGCGTCTATCATGGAACATTTTCTGATTTGATATCATCCTCCAAAGCATCTCGACCCTCTTCTAGTCATGATTAGGCAGAAGCATCATCAGTATCATCAACTTAACATTCATCATTCCTTTGTCCTTGGTAACCTGTGGCATTTTCCCTGTATTCCTCAATACCTCTCTCCTCTTCCCCTTCCTTGTAACCTCACCTCCCTGGACCTTTCCTTCCCCTCTCCTTACTTCTTCCTTTTACTTCAGTTACACTCCCATCTCTGCTCCTCAAAGCATACTTCTGGTCTGTTCTCTTTTTTTGCCTCATTATGCTTTATTACCATTTCTTGTCTCATCTATGTGAATTTCATTACAGAAGTGACATATCCTGTTCATATTTTTCTTGAAAGAATATGATTAGGTTAATCCTGTGCTAATGTATAAAAAAAGAAATACCAACAAGAAAACCTCACTAATCCATACTATGTAAGAGTGAGGATTGTCCAGATTTTTCATGAGATAACCAAGTTCTTACTCTCACCAAAAGTAGCCATCAGCTGGGCTGTTTTGTATTCTGTGAGCGGAAGTGAAAAGACAGGAAAGAGGAGTTTCATTCTCACCACATAATAGCTCAGTCAGACAAATTTTAGTTAGGTGTGTGAAAATTCAGGATAGTTTACCCAGTTAATAAAAAATGGATCCATGGATCTGGATTAATGAGGTTTTACCATATTTTGTTGTGTGGGTACATTTCCTGCACTGCCATTCTTTGTTTTTTGTGCTCTTAATACGTACATATTATCAAAAAATTTCTGTGTAGGAGGTGTCTGATGATATCCTAAATAATCAGTACAGTTGAAGATGTCCAAGGAAGATTAATATGCCTCAGTGTAGTGTGCTTACTCTATAATAACAGTACATTACTTACACATCATGAGATAGAAAGTGCCACTAGCAAGTGATCATGTGCAGCATCATGAAACAAAGGAATATTGGGCATTTTACAGTGTCCATCATCTTTGGTGTCTTATCATTTTACATGGAATGCTAGAGAAGTACTCCTTTATGTGGTGGCATGGATATAAGCCCAGTTATGCAAACATCCTCAATTCCCTCCTTCTCCTCCAAGAGGAGGATGCTGAACTGCAGGAAAAGGGCATCTTCAGCCTGCAGTTCACCCAGGTCACCTTCAGATGAACATGGGGCCACAACATCAACACCAGCATTGCTGAATGTATGCTGATATTTTGTTTATTGAGTGTGCAACAATGACATCTTGTTCTCATCTTTCATTGCCTACAGTCAAGTTCTTCATCATGGCCACCTGAAATCCTCTGACTTGTTGCAGCCAGTATGCACAAAACATGATAGTGCCTGTAAGATTCCTGGTAGCAGTGAGTGGCCTAGACCCACAAACACATTTACAACCAAATGCCTGTTGTAACTTAGATTTCCATTTCCAGGAAGAACAAGAAATACTGGAAGTTTCTTTACTTTACTTTCTTCTTTCTTTCTGGGAAAACAAATCACAGTTACCACATGGAGTTGACCATAAGTGTGCTCATGGATCTGAATCACAGTATTTTATCTTGACTGAAAGTAAATTTCTTAAACTTCTAAACTTTCTAGATATAGATTTTATAAACTTCCAGCCTCCAGAATGTATGAAAATTATATTAGCTAATTTTGATTTCTTATTATGCATGAGTTTTTTATCAGAATGTGGATGTATGGATGATAAGTGTGGACGTAAGTATATGAAGTGTATGTAAAAGTGCATATACCCTGATGTGCGAGCTATTCCAGTGCTTGGGAGATGCAAGTTTATTTATATTATATAGAATCAACCAGCCAGTTCTAAGGGAGCAGCCTCAGACCCCTTACATCCCTGCAGTCCACCATTTGAACCCCCCACACTTCTACTTCCTCTGTAACCCTCAGTTATACCCTTGTCCTCCTCCTCCTCCTCCTCCTCCTCCTTCTCTTCTTCCTCACCCATATGTATCTTCCACCATTCATACTGTGTCATGCAGTTGATTCTGCAGATATTTTGATATCTTTTAAGTGTTTTGAATGATTTAAGGACCCCTAGTTGTCACCAAGTTTTTGTTGTAACTTTCATCAGGACAGCAAAGTGACAATACGACTAGATTTTTAACTGCAGTATTATGATTATTATTATTATTGTTATATAACTCATATCTTTGTTCACATATGTAGGAATTTTTTTTTATTATTATTACTGTACAAGCAACATCCATAGTCTGTACTAAACTCCTTTTGCAGTCTTTAAATTGATTACTTCATGGGTTTGCCTCATGCTGTAAGGAGTTTGCCCTGAGGACCACTCTCTGAGTTCAGCTGAGAATGGAAAGAAAATTGTATCCCCCAGAGTAAATGGAGTAGTGTGTCTTAGTAATTTGTTATTTAGATACTGGTAAACTAGTTTATGTTTACATATTGGGTTTTACTTAGTTTTGTGTAAGTGTTTGTGTTTCTCAGCTTGATTCAGAGTTAGGCAGGACTGACCCACTGTTAGCCATTACCACCACTCCTGAGGCTGTGAGACAAACCCAGGTTATGTGGTAGTTCCCAGCTTCTAAGATATATCGTTCACAGTCAAACCCACTTGCTTCCTTCTCTTCCTCCTTTCTCAACACACGAGAATGTCACTTGGCATTTTGTTTTAGGGCTAATTTTCCTGCACATGACTTCTTGGGTGTCTTTGCCTTACTCATCTTCCTGTCAACTGCCTCACATGTTAGTCTAACAATGTCTAAGTTCTGGGCTGTATGAATACAGTAGTATGTGTACATTTAGGGCTGTACAGTATGTGAGAGTAACTATGTATGGGTAGACTTCTGTTGTCATAGCAACTGGTAGACTACTTGTGAGGCAGCCCCTTGTCATCCACTACTACTGACATTCACTAATATTACTTTTTTCAGGCAACGATGCCCCTAATTCCACGACTAATGGTACATCTAAAGGTACTGACAGACCCTCAAACAAAATAACAGGGTTCTAGAGGTACACACGGAACGCCTCACCTGCCATAACCACACATTGGCATGGGTTGTGGGGCCTGTCACGGGAAAGTAAAAAGGACTTGTTTTGTAGCATACAGTGTTGTAAGCTCCAAAAACATGTTCCCTATCCACCTCCTATAACAACTTCCTTATCCCACCAACCACTGCCTCCTCCCCAACCTCCTAAGGCTGGATTTCTGTAGCAATTCTTGTATTGGGTTTTCTATGGGGTGTTGTGAGACTTCTGTCCGTGCCTAAAGCATGTGGTGACTTACAACCCACCATGACAGTCCCAACTCCTGACCTCTCCTAACAACCTAATAATCTCCAAATGCTAACCTTTCCTTGCAAACTATTAATCTCTCACCTTTACAGTGAATGCTTAAGTATATGCTACATTTTCTCACAGTGTCATTACCCTTATTTATATTCACAACCACAGTTGATCAGTACATCATGTAAGATGAATAATTACTACTGCATTTTGTTCACACTGAGAGGTGCATATAATACTTCCATAATTGGTCATGCCATAAGCTGGACTATAGTTTCCAATTGTACACTAACCCATTACTGTAGTATCCCTTTTCCCTGAGCATGATGACTATACTTCATTCTGAGGGTTAACTTCTGTGGGTATGTCTTTCAGATATATACTATACTTGGGTAGTTATTCCCCCCCCCCTCCTCCACTCTGTATCTTGTCAGACATAACCTCCCACTTCTATCCACACAGTCCATTGCCTTCACTACCAGTTCAAACTCTAAATTGATTGTGCTATACTCATATGAATCCTGTGCCACTTTAATTTTCTTATGTAAAGTTGCAAATAAGGTAGTTGCTGATTGCTAAAGATTCATATGATTAGTGTGCTGCTGTGTCCAAACTTCACCAGATTCCCTTTGAAAGTTCTGTTGTGCATGAAAGCTGTTGAACATGAGTGGTAACTCTTGTGGGTATTATTTTGCTGTGAGAATGCTCTGTGTCAGGCAAGTACTGTTACTTAGTGTTAGTACTACAGTATTCTGTGTGGTTAAAAGCTGAATGTAGTAAGAGGGCTGCACTGTGTAAATTTATCTTAGGCATGATGATGAAAGATGCATACTGTGGTACTGTACTGTAAAGATGAAAGTGTAGCACTTTCCTGACAACTCACCACTTCCATGCTTTGGTATTGATAGGATCATGTTTGAATAATAGAGGGGCTAGCATCAGCTGCTCAGGCCATGTGCACTTGATTCTGTAATACAGAAATGTTGAATATACTGACATGATGTGTTATGAAGCATCATTGCTTCTTTTTGGAATTTGTGATTATTATTTTTATTAAACCCACAAGCACTGCAAATTCATTAATCATTAGCGATGTGGGATAACTATAGCCTCAGGCAGGTGCTGGTGGATGAGTATTAATCTGCATGTTAGTATGCAACTCAGTAATAGAGCTTAACCCTTCATCTAAGCTGCATACCCTTACATATGACTGTATAGGACTGAGATGATTACCTTAATCACGTCCAGCAGCACTCAACTAATATAATGTTACATTTTCCATCAGTAAATAAGAAATATTTGTTGATTATACCTGTATATATAATAGGGTACCACATGCAGTACAATTTTCTTGCTTATTTTCTTGAATTGTTTGATAGTATTCAAAGCCAGGTGATTCAGGTTGACACATTAAAGAAATTCAATCAGTATTTATATTCAGGTATATACTTCTTATTACTATCTAAACAGAAGATATTTTAAGCACCAAGGAATTATTATCACCTGTGTTAAAGATTCAGGCCACCAAATAATGGAAAGAATCTGATCAAAGGAAATACTGCCGAAGGAGTTGAGTAGCACAGTACAGTTACTCCTTTCGATGTGCTCTACAGAAATGAGGCTTTTTGTTTTCAGCAGTATCATTTTAATACAATACATTTGAAAACCCTGAAAACTAAGCATTTGATATGCAAATCTATAACCATTTCTAGCCTTTGTACAAGCAACAGTGGTTGAAATTTGAGTTGTTACAGTACTGAGCTTTTTATGTCTGTGATGTGTGCATATATTATGCGAGAATATATTATTGTACAGTATTTATATTTCATTTACGAACAAATTTTCAACTCGTATATCAACACAGCTGACAGTCAGCACAGTACTAAACTGTACATTTAATATTACTAATATGCCATGTATAGATCTGCATTATTAATGGAGGCTAGTTCAAGCTATACTCAACTGTAATTGTATTATTTGTTGCAAACCATAACATGTTCAGTCAGACAGACCAGAGCTAAGCAACAACCCATATTGTGACTTTAAGGAATACTGTCATTCTGACTTATTAATGATAACCATATACTAATGTATCATGGGAAGTATTTGTCCTCTCAATTCAGAAATTCAAAATTTTCAGTAGTTTATTAGCTATGGTACATACTGTAATGCTGTATATGGACACACACAGTAAAAGGGCAGAATGTTGAATGTAAAGTGGTAGTTTTCATGGCAGGAAGTTTGTATGGGTCATTGCAGTACTGCTTTTAGTGTAGTGTTGGCATGTGGGTGTAATGCCTTACACCTTCAGACCTAGACTGTGTACCTTCTGGTGGGTGCGAGGTGGTGTGCTGGTGTGTAGGTATAGCAAGTGTGGCATGGTAGTGGCGTGTGTGTAGTGCTAACACCTTTCTATCTTCCTCTCTCTTACAGTCGGCATGGGCATGGGTCTATCTGTTACCTTGAACCCCAATGGCGTAGGCTTAGAGACTGCCCTCAAGGCCCCATTATTGTCCCAGCCAGGAGTGGGTGGGGGCCCCACTGCCCCCTTGCAGCCACTCTTTCCTATTGCCACCATGGCACAAGTGGCCCTGGCACAGCCTACTTCTGCTCCCTCTCAGGTCCCCCTTCAGTCACCTCCAGCCAATTCCAACAACCCCCACCAGTCCCCCTCTCCACCCCCCTCCCCATCTGTCCCCCTCCTGGGGTCTCCCTCAGAGTGCCCTGGGGGCCTACATGAACCCGACAGTGGGCAGAACATGGGGCCCGGGGATGGCGGCTGCCCTGGGAGGGACTCCCCTGGGCGGGACTCCCCTGAGCTCATCCCCAGCACTGTCTAGCCCCGGCACCAAGAGCCACCATACCAACCGGTGGCCGGGCTGGGTTGGATGGCCACAGTGACACAAGGCCAGTGTGTGGGTGAGAGCAACACCTGCAGTCTGAATAGGGCAGGAGCTAGAGCTAGTACACAGGTGTGGTGCATGCATAGTGCAGGTGTGGCACAGATGTGGCTGATGTCAGGTGCAGTCAGTTGCCACACTATCTTGCCAGCCCTCATGCCCCATGACAGACATTGTACTGTGATCCTTCAGTGTTACTTTTATAAATTACTGCATATTATTTTCATTATTTTGGTGTTCAGAAGACAATGATACTTCAAATGCAAAGCTCTTACGGCACTGTCTGCATGTTTGTTGACACAGATATTAGCACTACAGTAGTTTCCTTCTCTCCAGTAAAGGACCAAAAACAGAAGCTGAATTATGTGATGCTGTCATGCTTACACTTCTAAAATGAGTGAGCCAGTGTGAGAACCTCCACACCTTGTCCTGTTGTTGTCCTGGTGAGTGAGCCAGAACACGTGGCAACAGCGTCATGTGTTTGTGGAAACTCAGCCTCTCAACTCCTCTTGCCCTCTGCTCTTCTCCCCCTCCCAACCCACCTACATCATGCAACCACTTATTGTATAGAAACGATGTAAGCCTAGCACCAACTTTGACTATGAAAATCTTCTTAGGTAAGTGAAGTACTGTCTTTTACTGGAAACATCATGTGCATTATACAAGTCCATAATAATAATAGTAATAATGTAATAATATTAATACAGTAATTTAGAGGGCTAGTAAACTCAGTTACTGTACATGATACTGTATATAGAAGTACTGTAGTGCAAATGGCATTGTATTTTTGCCCGCTAGTGAAAAGTATGGAGAGGCTTGGGGGTGTGGATGTTGAGGTTTTTGGTATGGACACATCACAGGGCCTCTGAGGTTGTTTTCATCTAGTTCCCCCCTCTACTGTATATTTTGAGGAAAAATATGCTAAATATGCATTTAATTACAGTACACACAGCAAATTATCATCGCATTCAGAACTCAAGTAAATTAATTCCACAGGTAATTTAGACCTAATCTCACCAAGCATTAACATGTGTCTCCAGATGATTTTATTCAGCTTGTGAGAGTCTTTTAAGTTTGCAGGGGTTAAATGTAGCACTCAGGAACTCCACAGTTAGATGTCCTGTGTACATTAACTAAAATAATCTGGTGGTTGCTTGATTAAAATTATATACATATCAGGCTGAAGGGATTCAAGAAAACTTTAGGTTTGTCATTTTTTTTTTTTTTTTAAATACATACCTAGTACATAGCTGTAGACCTCCTCCATAGCCATACCAGACTGACTTAGTGCTTGTCACGCTCACAGTAGTTGCCTCACATCTGCACCCCCCTGACTCCACCATGGAAGTAAGCTATTATCTTACAGCTCATGATATTGTTTTGTTTGTTAGTGGGAAGTATGCTTGTGTGTGGCCCAGGAACCAGATCAGTAGCATAACTATCAAATTACATCACGTCAAAAATGTTATTAATCCAATAATGATGATAACAATAATGTAAATTCTCTTATTATGCAGTGTAATATTCATTTTTGCATGTTTTATATAATAAATAAATAAAATAACTATATTTGCAAAAAAAAAATTTGTAGAATGGATAGTGCATTGTTTGAGTGTTTTTTGAAAGTGAAGGAGTGAGAGAGTTGTGTTTCTTCCCTGGCCGTGTGTGTTGCTGACAGTGTTGTGCTGTGTCTGGGAAGCACTGCAACTCACACTATGATGGACGGTTGATGCAGTTATTAGGATTTTAGAATGCAACTGTTATACTGCATTATGTAACTATTTGCTTGTTGTAATTATCATCACCGTAATATTTTCACTTGATTGACAGTTCTTGCTAGTCTCTTATAGACACTAGGTTTCAGTTACTAAACATAGTTTAGATGATATTGCCTAGCCTGGTCATCATATGACTGTATAGTATATATATAAGCCTCATGTAAATAGGAGTTAGAGCAAAAAGTTTGGTGATGCTGCAGCTTGGCTCCCTCTGAAACCCTGCTTATGCATAACCCTTTACTTAATTTCAGGTGTTGACTTTGTAAAGAGTATAATTTATGATGGCTGGTATGCATGACAGTCTGTCTAGTGCAGGAGTTGTGAGGGAGCCGGGCACCACCACCTCACATGCTCTACCGTTGGAGTGACAGTCAGGCTTCTGTGTCAGCCGTGATCACATCACTTCAACCCATTACTGCATTGTTACTATCTCTTCATAACGTAGAGATTTGATTTCCCTCTAGATATCACCTTGGCAGCAGCACTGGGGGAACAGAAAGGGGGTGGCAAATCGCAGCTCTTTTATGGGCAGCCTCCATTACCCAGGAACTGTAAGCTTAACTCCAGCATGGTATAAACCTTGCACTTCACCTTCATACTTAATTTTTCACTCTTGATTCACTTCTGAAGATCTTATGATCTGGCTATTTAACTGTGTGGATTAATCACTGTTAATCTGTTGTACATATTTCATGACAGTACAGTAAAAGTTACAAACAAGCCACATATAACAGCACACCTATTTTTCTTCTTTTATCACTTGAGTGCATGTGAGGGAGGGTGTAGGTGTTGCTGCCCCCTGAAGCCTGCCAGTGGTGGCCTTGAGCTGCCCCGCCTCCCACCACCAGCCTACTTAGCCCTTTGGCTGCCCCGTGTTTTCACAGGGCAAATAAAATCATCTCAAGTCAACCAAAATAATGTAGTCTTGAACATGCTTGCTGCTGTGGGTTTTCCTGATCAGTAAAATTATATGAAGCTAGTAAGATTTTACATGCAATACAAAATTTGTATATGGCAGCTAAAGGGTTAAACAACATACTTCAAATGATAGTAGGAAAGTAATCTCCTCCAAGTTTCAGTATGAAGACTTTGTGACTTGGTATTCACAGAAAATAT
Organism: Birgus latro; assembly: GCA_018397915.1. Classification (NCBI taxonomy): domain Eukaryota; kingdom Metazoa; phylum Arthropoda; class Malacostraca; order Decapoda; family Coenobitidae; genus Birgus; species Birgus latro. Next base: position 3,632 of record JAGKTI010009513.1, on the reverse strand, counting down.
TTGAATGATATATTTATCGATGATAATGGTAAATGGTTCTGTTGTGCTTGTGATATAATATTTATTCAGTGCCCTGATAATGTGAACATTATATATCTTATGAAAAATTGCAAGTACTGAGCTGCATTTTTTTCTTCTTCTTTTATGGAACATTCATGATGGTGTAAAGTCTTGGGGTAGTATTCTCATTAGCTATGGAGGTTTTCTAGCACCACTTTCCTAGTGATTTATCATATTACACTTCAGTATTATCTCATGCTGTTTATACCTTTTATATTTGCAGCCTCCTATGTGGGTGTGATCAGAGGTGAGATGGTGATAATGAATATATACATGTTTTTAATACTAACAGCCATTACTGAAGCCACATACTGTATAAGAGAATATTGGTGTTGGAGAGGGACACCTTCACATGGTGTCACCCTTGTAACCAGGCAGTTCCAGTGTCCAGTTCTACAAATGACCCTTTACTCCTTCCCTGTCCCCCCAAGTGGAAGATGGTGCACTACAGAAGATTGACTGTAGTCTTATGGATTCACATACAGATAAGTTTGGGTGCACAACAACAGCAACAACAACAAGACAGTATTAACATGTCATACACAGAAATCAGTTGGTAAGGAAAAGGTAGGTAGTAGGAAGCCTCTTTAAGCGATGAGAATACGGCCCTTGGTGTTAATTGGTGAGTATTGATGTAATTAAGCAAAATGAGCGCTGGGCTGGGGGACGGCTGCTGGTGCCTAATGGCCATGCTATTTGAACTTAACTTCAGATATTTGTTTGCCTTGGTGAACAAGCTGTTTGTAAAGGAGACTTCTCTTAGAAACTGTAGGTACACCATCAACAGTTTCTGAAAGATGTAATCATTTGCTATACTCTCTTCACTCTACTTGGCTTTAAATTATCATCTCTTCATTTTGACTGGTAAGTTGTAGCAAGAGGCTAACACTAGAATATGACATAGTCACAAAAAAATGCTGTAGAGATGATGCATGGTTGTAGCTTTGTCTTATTCTGCCATTGAACTACTGTATATGAAAGAAGCTACAAAAGGACAGAAAGCATAGTCAAGTTGAGGTGAAAAGAGTATATAGTAAGTGTGTTTATCCCGGTTGAGAGATACCTGATGCTAAATTTTAAAAGTACGGCCCAAGTACTCTCCTTCACACCCCTGCATGTTAGAACTTACGGGACCAAACCAACGTCTTGATGCTTACACAGGGAGGGTGGGGGAAAAAAATTAAAGTTACGGTTGCCAGAGAGCACTTGATCTATAAATTCTCCTTCAAAGAGGGGAGTGAGGTTAGGTTTCCTAAACATGTAATTTTCGTAGAATGTTAACTTTTGATTGTTAATTTTTAATGCATAATAATATTAATAAATAATAATGATATTAGATTTTGGTATGCGTACAGCAACAGCACAAGAATCTTTCAAATCAGTCTGTCAGGAAGAGGAATTTTTAAATAATTTAGAACTTTTAGTAACTTTAAATTGTGTCTGTGGTTACTGTCTTTGGTGATCACTGTTGCTGTGGTCAAGATGGGTTCTTCTGCATGGTTCAGGTGCTACTCTGTGGCCCATTACAGTATATTGATAGGTCACACAGTTAGCATTACCCAGCATTATGCAAAAATATTCATTGTATGGGTAGTCCTTCACAGCTAGAAAGTTCTGTTTCTGTATACTCAAGTAGATTTTTTGCTACAGAGTTGAAAGTACTGTATGATATTGTATATCTGCATGCAGATATGTTTCACTGACAATATATAGAGATTGTCATGCAGTACAGTACATGTGTTGATATAAGGTGACTTCTCTGCAGTGATATTATAGGATCAAAATTATGATGATAGTGATTTATTATGTGTGTCATATATAAACCTATTCACTGTCAGGTTCCAGAGAGATCTAATTGTGTGTAAACTAGATTGTTGCACCAATGTACAGCAGTTTTCATGAATCTGCAATATTTACCTCATCTTTTGCTTTATCACAGGTAACTACCAAATGTGTGATGATGGTATATATATATATATATATATATGATGAAAAATGTCCAATATATATTTTATGGTCAAATCAACACAAGAATCATCAAAATTTACTTCCTAATCTTATTACCTAAATTACTGTTGAAATACTGAACTGGTTGATGAACTAATATGGGATGTGTATAAATAGCATTCTGAGATTCTCTTTAAGCTCTGCCAACTTATGTCCAAAAGCAGCAGAGCACTGTCTCCTTCCCAACATTTTCTGTTATCTTCATGTGCTTATGCTGAAGGGGTAAATTGATTCAGGGTTTACTTTGGTGTTAGCTGACTTATTTTATATATTTTTTACGTTTTTTTTTTTCCCCTCGAGGGTTTTGAGTGTAGCAATAAATCTCTGCAATTGTTTTATCACCACATTTTGTGTAAAATTGATGAGCATACAAAAGTGGTATTATGACAGAATAAATGCTAAAAGTTACATTGCCCAGATCAAGCTGCAGACGTGTACGTCAAGGGAGATAGCATGAATGAATTTTGATGATGTTCTCTAACTTATTAATTTTTCTTTTATACTAGTCAACTATCTAACCATTCACATTCACTAATAGACTTCTGTCACTGTCCAAGAATATTTTACACTGCATTATGAGTTGTGCTACTGTACTTATGACTAGAAATGGAAGTATGACTTGTTAGAATACTATGTTACTTTCATGTTGGAACTGAAACAGTGCATTTCATGTACTGTACTTCTGCCATTACGCTTTCAAAGGTATTGCATAATAGGGGTCTTTAAAGTGTTGCTGCAGGTAGCTTGTGCGCCAAATCATTGTGTGTGTCCTATTTATTGTTGATCTTGGCTCTTGCTTTCCCATTTTATACTATTGCAATAGCCACTCACAGCATACTCAGGGGCACGCACGAGGCAGCAACCACTGGACACTTTTGTTTGTTGCTTCAACACCAGAGTAGAGAGAGAGAGAGAGAGAGAAAGAGAGATTGGGCTGTATTTTCATGGGCTTAGGAGACTTTCTAGTGCTATTCCCTTATTGTTATATAATAGGGCTTATTATTTTTTGTATGCTAACTATGTCTTTTTTAAAATCATAGAGGACTGTATGGATAAGAGGAAAAAGAATACTAACAATCAGTAAAGCAGAAACGAACAAGTAAGGAAGATATGTCAGGGAGCCTCCTAAACTGGTGAGAATATGGGCCATTGGGACAGTCTCTGGTATTTACAGGTCTTACGTCCAAAATAGAAGCATCGCGTTGATCCCGTTTGCTGGCTTAACCACTACCATATTAGTGAAAGTATACCGTAATAACCTTTTCCTTACATAGAATTTTTACAATAACACAGTAAGTGAAAGTTGCTAGTTAAAAATGTTAATAAAAGTTGCCTCGTTGAATAGGTAAATAGTGGTTGTTGACCCCTGGTACTGGCGGCCCCCCTTCCCCACTTCATATACCCCCTCCTCCTCCAAATTCCTTACTACTCTACTACCTTCTGTGAGCCCAGGTTTATCTCTCTGAATCTAGGTGACATGCTGTTTAGTTTATTCTTAGTGATACTAGATACCAGATAATTTTATTCAACTTAAGAAAGACTTCTTATATTGAAGGGAAGTATTA
>JAGKTI010009512.1:0-30802 GCA_018397915.1 Birgus latro | reverse complement strand
TCTGCTACGGTAGCTCGGCTGCTAGTCACACTCAACTCACACACATCGAAGGCAATATCTGGTCGAGTGTGTGTGGCAATCCAGTTGAGTTGCCCAATTAATGCTCAGTTCTCCATTTTCTCAGACTCAGACAGCTCTCCTGATTTTACTGCTGCACGATGTCTACTCAGCGTGACTGGTTTTAAAGATGAAGCATACTGGAATTGGTCGAGCGTTATGCTGCCATTGATGTTGGAGATGACACTGAGACCAACGTATTTGAAGGCTTTTGATTCCAAACTGCTGATGAGGAATATTTGACTCAAGCGGTTTATCATTTGCTGCTCAAACTCATGTGTACCAGCCCAAAGGAAGTTGTCAACATAAATGCACACAATGCCTTCGACTTTAACACTATTGCTCCAAGAGAACAGAACTGAATCCAGTGATGACACTTTAGCTCCGAGACTCAACAACTGATCTTTTATGCGGATCTACCAATGCCTAGCAGCATCACAAAGGCCGTAAACAGTTTTCTTTAGTCTCCATAACTTACCATTTGCATGTTCAGGCAGAGAACGCAAATGAACAACTCTCTCAATGTCGTTACCTTGCAAGTAGGCAGCTTTCACGTCCATAGTGTGGCAATCCCACTGGTTGGTGGAGGCCAAAGAAAGTGCCAAATACACAGCTTCTTTTGAACTCGTTGGAAAGTCTTTTCAGAGATCAACTGTGTCTTCCTTAAACCCTCTGGCGACTAAACAGGCTTTAACAATAGGCTTGCCATTTTTCAGAGTTTCCATCACAACCCATTGAACCATTATGGCATCTTGCCCAACATCATCTACTTCCTCATACACATCATTATTCAGCCAGTTTGTAATTTCATTTTCCTTAGCACATAATACAACCTCAGAGTTGAAAAGAACAAGCATTTCTGCGTCATCATCAACCACTTCTCCATTCTAGGGATTTCAATGTTCACCACCACCTTCGGCTCTCCTCTCCTTTCACTGATCCACCTGGTGAACAAGCCTACATCTTTTCTATCCTTAATGACCTAGAGCAGCTTGTGCAGCACCCTACCCGTATCCCTGACCGCCTTGGAGAGAGTTCCAACATACATGACCTTTTCCTAACAACTAATCCTTCTGCTTACACTGTTAATCGTTTCTCTCCGTTGGGCTCCTCCGATCATAATCTTATTACCTTAACATGTCCAATCGCTCCAGTACGGCCTGTGGATCCTCCAAAGAAACGCCGCCTGTGGCACTTTGGAGCTGCAGATTGGGAGGCCCTCAGGCAGTACTTCTTTGATTTTCCTTGGAATGATTATTGCTTCCATGGCCGGGAGCCATCTGAGTATGCCTTGCGCATTACAGAGGTTATTCTCTCGGGCATGGAAGCATACATTCCTTTCACATATCCTCTGACTGATGCAAGAAAGACTTGGTTTAATCATGCTTGTTCTAATGCTGTCCGCAACAAGGAGAGGGCCTATAAGAGGTACCGGAGCCAACCCACCCCTGAATCACATCTTTTATATATTTCTGCCCGGAATTGTGCTAAGTCTGTTCTTCGCTCTGCTAAAAATAATTTCATCCGTGCTAAATGTTCTCAACTTTCCAACTTGAATTCTTCTCGCTCCTTCTGGCACCTTCCCAAAAACCTTTCTAACAACTTTACCTCATCATCCTTCCCTCCTCTTTTCTACTCTGATGGGTCTGTAGCTATTTCTTCTACTGATAAAGCAGATCTCTTTGCTCAGACTTTCTCCTCCAATTCCACCTTAGACGATTCCGGTGCTATTCCTCCATCACTTCCCCCTCTGACTTCCTCTTGACTGACATTAAAATTTCTTCAGCTGATGTATTTTCTGCCATCACTGGCCTCAATATTAACAAGGCATATAGGGCTGATGGAGTCCCTCCTGTTGTCCTCAAAAACTGTGTTTCTGTGCTTACACCCTGCCTAGGTAAACTCTTTCGCCTTTGTCTTTCAATTTGTACCTTTCCTTCATGATGGAAGTTTGTTCTCATTCAACCAGTCCCAAAGAAGGGTGACCATTCCCAACCCTCTAACTATCATCCAATTGCTTTAACATCCTGTGTCTCAAAAGTTTTCGAGTCAATTTTTAACAGAAAAATTTTAAAGCATCTTTCCTGTCACAACCTTCTTTCTGATCGTCAGTATGAGTTCCGTCAGGGACGCTCCACTGGCGATCTTCTCACCTACCTTTCAGACTCCTGGTCATCCTCCTTTCGGGACTTTGGCGAAAGCTTTGCCATTGCACTTGACATCTCAAAGGCTTTCGATCGAGTCTGGCATAAATCTTTAATTTCCAAACTGCCTTCCTACGGTTTCTATCCTTCTATCTGTGCCTTCATCTCTAGCTTCCTTTCTGGTCGTTCTATAGCCGCTGTTGTAGACGGCCATCGTTCTTCTCCTAGACCTGTCAACAGTGGTGTTCCTCAGGGCTCTGTCCTATCACCAACTCTCTTCCTTTTATTCATCAATGACCTTCTAAGTTGTACATCTAACCCTATCCACTCATATGCTGATGATTCCACCCTTCACCTTTCCATTCGGTTTCCGCAACGTCCATCTCAGCAGTTACTTCAACAAAATAGGGATGAGGCTATGGCATGCCTAATGTCTGACTTGGCTCGTATCTCTGATTGGGGTAAAAATAATCTTGTTATTTTTAATGCATCAAAAACTCAGTTCTTACACTTATCAACCAGACAAAATCTTCCTCAGGATTACCCACTAATGTTTAATAATTAACAGTTATGTCCTGCATCATCCTTGAACATGCTTGGGGTTTCATTCTCTCGGGATTTGTCTTGGAAAGAACATATTACATCTCTTGTGAAATCTGCTTCCAAGAGATTAGGTGTGCTAAGCCAATTCCGAACTTTCTTTACCCCTGCACAGTTGCTGACCTTGTACACGGGTTTTATTCGCCCGTGTATGGAGTACAACTCTCATGTGTGGAGAGGCTCCTCACATGCAGCTCTTCTCAGTAGGGTGGAGTCAAAGGCTTTTTGTCTCATTAACTCTCCTCCTCTTACTGATTCCCTTCAACCATTGTCTCTTCGCCGCACTGTTGCATCTTTATCTCTCTTCTATCGCTACTTCAACGGTCACTGTTCCTCTGAACTGTCTGCCTGCATCCCCTCACCTCTACGACGGGCACATAGTACCCATCTAGCAACAAACTCTCATCCCTTTTCTCTCCAACTCTCTAATGCAAGAGTTAACCGTTACTCCCAGTCCTTCATTTATGCAACTGGTCAACTCTGGAACTGTCTTCCTCTGTCTGTATTTCCTACTTCCTATGATCTCCAGTCTTTCAAACGCAGTGTGTCCAGGCATCTCGAAATGAACGGATCTTGAATTTGGCTCTCTTTTGTATTGTTTTTGCTTTTTCTTGGAAGGAACAGTATGCAGGCCTGTGGCCTTTGATTCCTTCTTCCTTGCATTAAAAAAAAAAAAAAAAAAAAAAAAAAAAAAATCTGAGAGGAATGAAGGGACTTGAATATATCAGTGTTGTCACGAGGAGGCGTCAACTGAGATGGTTCGGGTATAATGAGAGGATGGAAGATGACAACTAGGTGTGGAAGGTGGGAGGTATGAACAACGAGGGTAAGGCTGCAGGAGGCAAACCAAAAATGACACAGGACGAGGTCATAAAGTGTGACAGGGATAAGGAGTTGAACAGGGAGACAGCCAGAGAGCAGCATGGAAAGCCGCCATTACATGACTGAGGCCAAGAACGTGTAAGCATGTCTGAGCCTTTATAACCAAACAAACCGCCATTACATGACTGAGGCCAAGACGTGTAAGCATGTTTGAGCCTTTATAACCAAACAAAATGATATTAATTTTTTACATTTCTTTAAAATCTAACAGCATATATGTCTGGTATTGAAAAGCAAATTACAGGCAGTATTCCACTCCTTCAAAACTGATGTTTCTAATACTGCTCAGAAATATCACTCCAAGAACAGCATTTCTTTCAGGGTACTCTGGTAATATTTTTTCAATGATAAAGCCAAAGCATGAAAAAAAAAAAAGTGGAACAAAGATGCAGTTTCAGAATCTTTCCTGTGTCACTGAGGCCTCTGTCATCTCAACCACACTTTTCAGTATCTCCCTCCACAACCTTCTGTAACAGTCTTATCACATGCTGTAATTTGATAACAGCTTGACAACACTTCAAAACATGTCACACCGCAAATCAGTTCAAACACTAAAGGCACTACAAAAATGATGTACTGTATACAGAAAGTAAGACCTACTATATTTTACAAACAAAATCAACCTTCACTCACTTCATTCCAGTCTTACTGTAATATCAAGTGTCCCTACAAATACACTGAGCATGAAAAACTATCTTGGTGGGGGAGGGGGGGATTATATATCCACATTTTTGGAAAACTATCATACTTATAATGTCAGACTAAGGTTTTATGAATAAATACGCAACTAAAAAAGTTACCATTAACATTCAAATAAATAAGTAAACCTCACTATGGTACTGTAATATGCATATGGGGGATTAAAAGTTTTAAAACATGACGACAAACTCCATATGATACATGTATATTCACATTTGCGACTCAAAGTTGATTTACATACCATCACAAACTCTAAGCCTCCCCATAATATACAACTGGAAACAAAAGTTTGCCTAATATTTCACCTCTCCTACTTCTCGCTTTCCTCTGATGTTTAATACTGTATTCCTATACTGAGAGAGAATAAGTGTTTTTTTGGGCCACAGATGATTCTCAATAATGTGATACATAAAGGAGGACTGACATAGTCATACCTTAAGCACATTACAAATCAGATGCAGTGGAACAGATGAAATTCTGTCCCTGACTATATATATCCACTCACATGTGAAGAAGACCAGGAAGGCCCTGAAAGCATATTCCCCAATGCGACGTGCTCTGCCAGAATGAAAGCGTGGGCTGAGGTGTGGCCACATAATTTCTGCCGGCACGTATAGCATCAGGGAGTAGGTTAGGTAGATTGCAACAGCCATTAGCACCTTCACCAGCTGAGCCAAGCTGAAGGAGGCAAGAGCAAATTCAGCCTACCATAACAAAGACAACAGTGAAGATAGCAGAGATATCATCACCATGATCCTAACAACATCTCCCAAGTATACATCATCATTATATCATCAACCTATCCCTTTTTCCCCCACCAAATAATGGGATTGGCAGGATCCAGAAACAGGAAAGCAGAGGCACACCATAAAAGCAGGACGACTGTCAACAATGTGCTCAGTTAAATGGGCCAAACATCAACTAATAAAATCATTAAATCCAAAGAAATTCTCAGTTCCACTTCATTCATTTGATAAAGTCACTCTCACAAGACTTATGGGGGCAGAAACAACTCTGTCTAATATCAAGATGAAAAAGGGGGTACAATCTTTGTTTTAAGTGCATCTCCACAGGACCTCATTTGTCCAGTTCTATTCTTTGTACATTCTTTTGCTTCCTTAATATTATACAAATACCACACTTTCTCACAAATTCATTCACTATACAATATTCAACCACCTTCATAGCACTTCTATCTACCTATCTATTGCCAGACGCCTTAATACCGTAAGAGTGGCCACAAACAAATCACCTACATGTCGCCGTGTCCCCCGCCATTTCACTGCCCTGCTCCCAGCTCACACCCCCCTCTGTCATATACCTCTCCACTCCATCCCTCGATCTCATCCTTGGCCTCCCCTTCCCTCTCCCTCCCTCCACCTCACTCACATACACTCTCCTCATCAGTCTCTCACTCCCCATCCTCTCCACATGGCAAAATCATCTCAAAGTGTTTCTCCTAATGCTTCCTATAACATCCACCTCCACACCACAATGCTTCTTCATTTCCTCATTTGTCAGTCTCTCTCCATGTGAGTCTACATGCTCCTCTCAAATAACTCATTTCCACTGCTCTCACTCTTGACTTCTGTCCCTCCAACAAGGTCCAAGCTTCACTTCCATACATTAGAGATGGTATCACAATACTGTCATGTACTAACTTCTTCACTTCCATGCTCACTTCCCTGTTTCTTATCACTGCATTCATGGAACCAGTGACCTTTCTTCCTTGCTGTACCCTTTCAAGTGCTTCACCTACTAAACTTCCATCCTTACTCATCACACTACCCAAGTACTTAAATGCACTCACATTTTCCATTTCCTTCTCATCCAACCTCATTGTACATTCGCTAACTTCACTTCTCTCGAAGACCATAACTTTACTTTTCCCTACAGTCACCTTTAGATTCCCAAACTCATCCACCAAGCCTTGAAGCTCCCCTTCGTCTTCACTTAACAACACAGTATCATCCACAAACAACACTGCCCTCTCTCATTAGGGCCACTCCAACATTCACTGCCCTACCTTGTATCTCTTTTATAACCTCATCCATATACAGACTGAACAACCATGGAGACATGACACATCCCTGTTTCAATCCAACCTTCAAACAGAAAAATTCACTCAGTTCACTATCCACATGCACTGTGCCTTATCACCCTCATAGATACTATTCAAGGCATTTAACAACTTCCAATCAACCTCATATATTTTTAATACTTTCCAAATTCCTTGTCTATCCACCCCGTCATATGCTTTCTCCAAATCCATGAAGGCTACATACAGCTTCTTTCCCTTCTGTAGAAACTTAAGAATGAATATCTGATCTACACAACCTCTTCCCTTCCTAAAATCTCCCTGTTCTTCTCCAACTAATTACTCTGTTATTTCCCTAACTGTCAATAGGCATCCTACCATATACTTTTCCTATTACACTAAGAAGACAAATTCCCCTATGATTACCACATACTTCTTTTTCCCCTTTCCCTTTGTACAGGGGAATAATTATACCTGACTTCCAATCCTCAGGGACTATACCTTCCTCCCGGGCCAATCTGCACATCCTTCACATCCATTCCATTACTATCTCTCCCCCATGCATCTGCATTTAACCACACACTCCATCAATTCCTGGGGCTTTCCCCATTTTAACTTTCTTCATTGCTTCCACAATTCCATCCTACTGATTTCTTCCTCTCTTCTCACATCCCTCCGTCTCCCAGCCACTTACACTCGCATTACTTTCATTCTCTATGTTCAACAATTCCTTTAAGTGTTCTCTCCATCTGCTCACTTCTTCTCCCTTCTCCACTAGTAATCTATCATTTTTGTCTCTCACTCCCCAATTAACTTCTTCCCTGTCTAACTCTCTTTACCTGTTTCCAGAACATTTCTTACATTCCCTCCACTTTACACTCTTCCAGAACATTTTCTTACATTCCCTCCACTTTACACTCAGATTCCTTCCAAATTCCTCATCCACTCTCTCTTACTAATCTTTTCATCTCTCTCTTCCTCTCTACATATAACTCTCTCTTCCACCTCTCAACTTCTTCCATGCCCATTTCTTCTTTTGTGCCACAGCCTCTCTCACCTCTTCATTCCACCATGCTCTTGCACCCCCTTACATCTTCTCTTCACCCCACACACCACCTCACATGCAGCACAGATTTCTTCTCTGAATATCTTGCACACACCTTGCACATCCCCCATCTGCTCCAATCCATACTTACTCAAACACTCCTCAACTTCCCTCTTATATTCAGCCTTTTTTCCATTCTCTTGCAACTTTCCACCCTCCTTGTATGAACTACTTCCTCCTGTCCTTCCCTTCTTCTAAATCTCCATTTCATTTGGATCTTGCTTGGTGGTGGTCAGAAAGTCCACTCCCCCAACCTCTATGTACTCTTGGATCCATTACACATCATCTCATCTTGTCATCCACACACACATAATCAATCATTGCATTCCATTCATTCAGTTCACCACCCACCCTTCTCATCACTTGGCACATATACCTATGGATCATTTTGTACCTGAAGAGGGTTTGGGCTATCACCAACCCCCTCCTAGCACAATGTCCACTAAAGCACTGCCATTCTCATCCATCTCTGCAGGCATACCCCACTCACCAACTACTCCATCCACCTTCACATTCCCTACTTTTCCATTCATGTCTCCAATCAAAAACACTCTCATTCCTTTCAGACTTTTCCATGCATGTTTCCACAATTGTTCAGAACTCTTCTCTCACTCTGCTTGCACGATCTTGTGTTGGCGCACACACACACACAATCGCCCACATTTGTAGTCCAACTTTCACTCTTACCCACACAATCCTTAAGCCAACCGATCCATACTCTCTTATATTCTCCTTCCATCTGTTACTCACAACAATACACACTCCTATTGTCCTCTCATTCTTACCTACTCCTGCGCATATACCCCAACCATACTCCTATTCTCTCAAACTCTCACCTCTCCACTTAGTTTCAATTAATCCACATACATCCACTATCATACCCTCAAGCAACTGGATAATCTCTCTTTCTTTCACCTCATTATTTGCACCCCTTACATTCCATGTAGCTATCCGTACCATATCCTTTGTTCGATCTTTAGTCATCACCTTTTGGTCAGTCCTGGTCTGAGGCTTCTTGTTCATATTTTTAGTTAGCTGTTTTCCGGGGAGGGGCACTAACCCTCCGCCAACCCACTTGTTGTCACATAGGGAACAAGTGTTGGTCGGTTATTAGGTTACCACCCAGCACTGTAAATGCTTTCCTGGTTTACAGGAAACCATTTGGCTTGTCACTCAATGCAGAGCTACTTTAAAAACAGATTACCACTACACTAAGTGGGTGGATGGTGGGTGCCCCACCTACCACCACATGGCACTTCACACCCTCAAGTTCATTTTCGTATATAATTTTAACCATCCTAGTCATATCCATTCACTCTACTTAACCAAAGGTAACTACTAGGCACTCTTATATCATCTGATCAACAGTGTTCATAATTCATAGATCTCAAACCCTATACAATCTTTCACAGTCCCATTTCTACTAATCTTCCTCTTGCCTTTTCATTGTAAAATGTTTAAAATTCATCCATCCATTATCCAATCCTATATCGCCCCACAGAGGAGCGTAGGAGCCCGGGGCTAGGCAAGTTGGTCCTGACATTTAAGATGAGAGTGAATAATATACATTAATCTGGGTAATAAGACACTTTCAAACAATCCTCTTTCCACTTCATTATTCTATTTCCCATTCTACTGTATATCAAGACCTTCATGGCATCTTCCACTTTTCTTTCTTAATTCATTCTACTTCTTTTCATACTTCTCTTGCACTTCTGTACCAAAATCTTTCACCAATTTAAGTCTTTCTCCATTCACCAACATGTCTCAGTGTGAGTCACTTTCTCTCTCAATAATCATCAATTTTTTCCATTTACAGAATCAGTCTGTAAATATTTCTTTCACTATTAGTAAGCAGAAAAGCATCACAGGCACACATCAGATTAGAAATATTATATCCCTCATCATTCATCATCAGCTTCAGACCTGTTACCAGAAAAAGAGAAATGTTAGCTAGGGAAGCTCTTATGTCTATGCTATACAATAGTGTATCCACCACATCTTTAATATGCCGTAACACTATGGAGTAATACCTATGATGCATATATAAACCAACTTAAAAAAAAAAAAAAAGTGTAGTAAGAACTCTAAATCTTGTGAGAAGATATGATCATACATAGCTAATCTTTCAAAATTCCAAAATATTAAAACTTAAAGATATTCATGTTTACTTCCTTATTAGTTACTTCATAACCTTAATCCATTTTTTAGATATTTCAATGCTATAAATTACAATTATTTTACTCGTGGTCATAATATTAAACTAGTGCTACCTCTGGTAAGTACAGATTAAAGTTAGCGACACATTATGAATTCTGGAGCAAAAATCTATAACACTCTGCCTGATTCTCTTAAGAATATCAACAGTCTGACAACCTTTAAATAAAAAGGTAAAAATACATCTACTCTTGAGAGCCATAAGAACGACAAGGCCATAAGAATATTTTTGTTTTTGTTTTATTCTGTTTTGTATTTAATCTGTAAATAAACTCGTTTTGATCTTTTCATTATTCCACAGGAGTAACAAAGGACTGAGTGTTGGCTGTTCACAATTCTGTCCATATCAACTGAGGGATTAAGTGTTTGATCTCAACCAAGAATAACTAACAAAAGAAGGGCATCTAGCTGCATTATATTACATTCCAACAAGAGTCTCTTAATAAGGGCATGTTGATATACAAAAGACAACAAATCTGGTCTATCTATCTATTGCCAGACGCCTTAATCCCGTAGAGGCGGCCACAAACAAATCGCCTCCATGTCGACCTGTCCCCCCCTCCCCCCATTTCAATACCCTGCTCCCAGCTCATTCTCCCAATCTCATATACCTCTCCATTCCATCTCTCCATCTCATCCTTCACCTTCCCTTCCCTCTCCCCCCCCACCCACTTCACTCAAATACACTCTCCTAGTCAGTCTCTCACTCTCCATATGGCCAAACCGCCTCAATGTATTTCTCTTAACGCTTTCTATCACATCCACATTCACACCACATCACTCCTTTATTTGTTCGTCTGTCTTTCCATGTGACTCCACAAGCTCAAATAACTCATTTCCACTGCTCTCACTCTTGACTTATGTCCCTCCATCAAAGTCCAAGCTTCACTTCTATGCAACAGAGTTGGTGTCACAATACTGTCATGCTGTGGCTTTTTTACTTCCATGCTCACTTCTCTATTTCTTATCACTGCTTTCAAAGAACCATCAATTTTTCTTCCTTGTTGTATCCTTTCAAATGCTTCATCCTCTAAACTTCCATCCTTACTCATCACACTACCCAGTACTTAAACCCACTCACATTTTCTATTTCCTTATCACCCAAACTCACTGTATGCTCAGTGACTTCATCTCTTTCGAAGTCTATAACTTTACACTTCCATACATTCACCTTTGGACTCTATTTCTTGCACACTCTCCCAAACTCATTCACCAAGCCTTGCATCTCCCTTTCATCATCACTTAACAACATATTATCATCCACAAACAACAGTACAGGGAGTTTCCAAACACTGCCCTCTCTCATTAGGGCCACTCCAACATCCATTGTCCTACTTTGTATCTCTTTAATGACCCCATCCATATACTGATTGAACAGCCACAGAGAAATGAAACATCTCTGTTTCAATTTAATCTTCAAACAGAAAACTTCACTCAGTTCACTGTATACACACACTGCAGCCTTAGCACCCCCATACATATTCTTCACCACATTCAACAACTTCCCATTTACACCATACACTCTTAATCCATCCATCCATTATCCAATCTTAAATACTTTTCACAATCCATGTCAATACACCATGTCATATGCTTTCTCCAAATCCATGAAGGCCGCATACAACTTCTTTCCCTTCTCTAGAAACTTTTCCATTAAAGACCTAAGAATGAATATCTGATCAACACATCCTCTTCCCTTCCTAAAACCTCCCTGATCTCCTCTAATTAATTCCTCTGTTATTTCCCTCTGTCAATAAGTATCCTACCATATACTTTTCCCATTACACTACGAAGACAAATGCACCTATGATTACCACACACTTCTTTTTCCCCTTTTCCTTTGTACAGTGAAATAATTATACCTGACTTCCAATCCTCCAGAACTTTACCTTCTCCCAGGCTAATCTGCTCATCGTCCACATCCATTCTACTACTATCTGTCCCCCATGCTTCAGCATTTCACCACATATTCCATCAATTCATGGGGCTTTCCCCATTTTGACTTTCTTCATTGGTTCCACAACTTACATCCTACTGATTTCTTCCTCTCTTCTCGTATCTCTCTTACTGGCCATTCCCCAGCCACTTATACTCGCATTTCTCTCATTCTCTATGTTCAACAATTCCTTAAAATGTTCTCTCCATCTGCTCACTTTTTCTCCCTTGTCCACTAGTAATCTATCATTTTTATCTTTCACTCCCCAACTAACTTCTTTGCCACCCAGTCTAACTCTCTTTCCCTCTTTCCAGAACATTTTCTTACATTCCCTCCACTTTACACTCAATTTCCTTCCAAATTCCTCATCCACTCCCTTCTTACTCTCTCGTATTATTCTTTTCACCTCTCTTTTCCTCTCAACATATAACTCTCTCTTCTGTCTCTCAACTTCCTCCATGCTCCTGTTTTTCATCCATTCACTATGCTTTCTTCTTTTGTGCCACAGCCTGTCTCACCTCTTCATTCCATCATCCTGTTCCTTGCACCTCCTTTTGTCTTCTCTCCACCCCACACACCACCTCACGTGCTGCACAGATTTCCTCTGTGAATATCTTGCACACACCTTCCACCTGCAAAGCTTGGTGGAAGAGTTTGGTAGAGTGCTTAAGAAATGGAATCTAAAGGTGAATGTAGGGAAGAGTAAAGTTATGATTGTCGAGAGAAATGAAGTCAGTTAATGTAAAGCGAGGTTGGAAGAGGAGGAAATGGAAAATGTGAGAGTGTTTAAGTACTTGGGTAGTGTGATGAGTTGGGATGGAAGTTTAGAGGGTGAAGTGCTTGAGAGGGTACAACAAGGAAGAAAGGTTGCTGGTTCCTTGAAAGCAGTGATAAGAAACAGGGAAGGAAGCATGGAAGTGAAAAAGTTATTGCATGACAGAATTGTGATACCAACTCTAACATATGGAAGTGAAGCTTGGAGCATGGTGGGGGGACACATGTCAGGAGTAAGAGCAGTGGAAATGGGTTATTTGAGAGAAGCATGTGGAGTCACATGGAGAGAGAGACTGACAAATGAGGAAGTGAAGGAGCATTGTGATTTGGATGTGGATGTGATAGGAAGCGTTAGGAGAAACACACTCAGGTGTTTTGGCCATATGGAGAGGATGGAGAGCGAGAGACTGGCGAGGAGAGTGTATGTGGGTGAGGTGGAGGTGGGGAGAGGCAGGGGAAGGCCAATGATAAGATGGAGGAATGGAGTGGAGAGGTATACGAGAGAGAGGGGTGTGAACTTGGAGCAGGGCAGTGAAATGGTGTGGGACAGGGCGACATGGAGGCGATTTGATTGTGGCCACCCTTTACATGATTAAGGCGTCTGTCTGGCAATAGACAGACAGACAGACTTTCCACCACCACCATCTGCTCCAAATCGTAATTACCCAATTGCTCTTCCACTTCTCTCTTATATTCTGCCTTTTTCCATCCTCTTGCAACCTTTCTACCCTCCTTGTATGAATTAATTCCTCCTGTCCTTCCTTTCTTCTGTTCTTCCATTTCATTTGAACCTAGACTTTTGCCACCACCAAGTGCTGGTCAGAAAGTCCACTCCTCCAACCTCTATATGCTCTTGCATCCATTACACACTTCATTCTATCATCCATACACACATAATCAATTATTGCCTTCCATTCATTCAGTTCACTATCCACCCTTACCATCACTCACCATGGATACCTGTGGATCATTTTCTGCCTAAAGAGGGTATTAGCTACCATCAACCCCCCCCCCCCTGGCACAAATGTCAATTAGAGCACTGCCATTCTCATCCACTTCTGCAGGCACACCCCACTCACCAACTACTCCATCCACCTTCACATTCCCTACTTTTCCATTCATATCTCCAATCAAATACAAAAATGGAGGTGCAGAAACTCAAATTGATTTTATGCTGATGAGAAAGGAGCAAGATATTAAAGTGAAAGACTGTAAAGTTATACCATGTGAAGCATGTCTACCAAAACATAGACTTATTAGGTATGGATTTGAAAGTGGAAAATATGAAAGGAAGAAAGAAAAGGAAGGTTGTTAAAAGAGTAAAGGAGTGGAAGTTGAAGGATGAAGAGATAAGACTACAATTTGAAGAGAGTTTTAAGAGAAGAAATGAGAGACAGAGAGGCAACTGGAAGCACTTCAGGGATAATATAACAGAGGCTGCGAGGGGAGTCTGTGGAGAAACAACAGGTCACAGGAGAAAAGAAAGAGAGACGTGGTGGTGGTATGAGGAGGTGAAGCAGGCGATATTTGAGAAGAAAAGAGCATTTCAAGTATGGCAGAGAACTAGAAGGGAAGAAGACAGAAGATAATATAATGAAAAGACAAAACAGGCAAAGAGAGAAGTGGCAAGAGCAAAATGGGTGGGATGGGAAAGCTGGAGTAGAGATCTGGAGAGTGCACAAGGACGGACGAAAACGTTTAAAATTGCAAGACAGATGAGGAAGGAGAGGAAAGACGTGGTGGGAGCTAAATTTGTAAAGGATGAAAATGGAGAAATAAAAACTGATGAGGCAGAAATACTGGAAAGGTGGAAGAGGTACTTTGAGGAACTGTTAAATGAAGAAAATAATTATGAGATAGAAGAGATGGGAAAAGCTGAAGGGCCAGTTGCAATGATAACAGAAGCTGAAGTGGAGATAGTCTTAAAGGAAATGAAGTCCGGGAAAGCTCCAGGCCCAACAGGTATAACAGCCGATCTGATAAAAAAAGGCTGGAAGTACTGGTGTAAAAGAATTGACAAGGATTTTTAATAACATCTTAGTAGGAGGACAGCCACTGAAGACTGGAGAGACAGCTGGACAATGCCAATTTATAAAGGGAAAGGAGATGCCCTTCCTAGAGTCAGACTTTTGGAGCATGGAATGAAGATATTCGAAAAGGTGCTGGAAGGAAGGCTGAAGCAGATAGTGAAGATAGATAACCGACAGTTTGGATTTTGCGCAGGTAAATCCACAGTAGATGTAATATTCATCATGAGACAGTTGCAGGAAAAGTTTCAACAGAGGAGGAAATGCTTGTACCATGTGTTTGTGGACTTGGAAAAAGCTTTTGACAGAGTACCAAGGAGAGTTACAGAGTGGGCCTTGAGAAGACACAATGTGCCTGAGAGCCTCATTGCAGCTGTCATGTCTCTCCATATTGATACAGGATCAAAAGTCAAGACAATAGCAGGAACATCAGGAAATTTTGGAATAGAAGTTGTGGTACATCAAGGGTCAGCATTCAGTCCATCGCTGTTTAACATAGTAATGGAGGAGGCAACATGGGAATGTAGGGGGGAAGGCCCATGGGAATTGCTGTATGCTGATGACCTAGTGCTGACAGCAGAGACTAAGGAAGAAGTGGTGGAAATGCTTAATAAATGGAAAAATGGAATGGAGAAGAGGGGAATGAAAATAAATATGGATAAGACAAAGGTAATGGTGACAGGCAAGAAACCAGTAGAAAGAATTCAGTCAGGAAAATGGCCATGTGGATGCTGTGGCAGAGGAGTAGGAGTGAACTCAGCGTTGTGCACGGAGTGTAATAAGTGGTGCCATGGAAGGTCTGCAGAATTTGAGAGGAGTGCAAAATTTACGCTGCCCAGCCTGCATAAGAAGACCGGCGGAGGGAGACGAAGCAGAGGATGCGGTAGAGGTGAATGGGGGCACACTACAGGAAGTGCAGCAGTTCTGCTATCTAGCAGATGTATTGGACTGCAAAGTAGGGGTGGGGGTTAAAGTGGAAGGAAATAGCTAGCCTACTGGTCAACAAACACATACCACTGAGACAAAGAAGTAAAATATATGATGCCTGCATTAGACCAGTATTGATATATGGTGCTGAAACATGGGCTTTGACAGATAGACTGATGAATGTTCTGAGGAGTACTGATCGTAGAATGTTAAGATACATGGCAGGGGTGAGATGGGAGGACAGAATTTTGAGTGAGGAGGTAGCCAAAAGATGCGGGGTGAAGGATCTCGATATCATCTTGAGGCAGAAGCGGCTCAGATGGTTTGGTCATGTGAGGAGGAGTGAGGAAGGGAGCTGTGTGAGAATAACAGAGGAACTGGAAGTGGTGGGACGTCGACTGCCAGGAAGACCTAAGAAGACCTGGAAAAGTGTTGTAATGCAAGATATGGAAGACTGGGTATTGGAGAAGATTCAATCCAGGATAGGAAGCAGTGGAGAAAAGCCATCGCACGTCCAACTCCAGTTTGAATATGGGAACAGAAGGACGAAAAACGAAGACGATGATGATGATGATGATCTCCAATCAAATACACTCTCTCATTCCTTTCAAACTTTATCATCCACACTTGCACATTTATCCAGAACACTTCTTTCCCTCTGCTTTCATGATCTTTCATTGGTGTATACACACACACACAATTGCCTACATCTGTAGTCCAACTGTCAATCTTACCCACACAATCCTTGAGTCAACTGACCCATACTCTCTTATATTCTCCTTCCATCTCTTGCACACAACAAGACACACTCCTTCTTTGGCCCTCTCATTCTCACCCATTCCCATGCATATACCCGATCCATACTCCCATTCTCTCACACTCTCACCTCTCCATTTAGTGTCGGTTATTCCAGATACATCCACTTTTGCACCCTCAAGCACCTGGTCTCTCTTTCACCTCATCATTCGCACCCCTTAACATCCATGTTGCAATCCATACCATATGGTAAGTCTTACTAATAACCAACAATATAATAAAAAATAAATAAATAAATGCTAGTACTGTGTATAAAAACAAAATTAAAATAGAAAGGGGAAGAACTAAAAGAAAAAATTCAAAGTATGAAACCAGGTCTTACTTGTCACTTGGAGGCAGGTTGAGTGTGATGGAACCTTGTACTGCATCGCCGAATTTGAGGTAGCCAAAAAACCCCACAGCTATGTACCCACATGTGACCAAAATCATACCCGTATTGAGCACTCCATTACACCCACGCAGATCCTCAGGGTGCGTCATTTTCCTCTCCAATGGCAAAACCTACAAGGAAAGGGATAACAATGCAGGTTTACAAGGTATATATAATACAGCATAATCACGTTCTTGACCATTCACTTCTTATATCACTGTCATCATCAAATCCATTTTTCCTCCATCAGGAGCATTGAAGTCCAGGGTTAGGCCTCCTATACTCTATTTTTTTCCAGCTGATGATCCACTTTCGTGAATGTGGCCCCTGCGCACTCCTGCCGCGTGATTGGTTGATTTCAATTTCATTCCTGGAAGTATCATATTTACAAAAAAAACAGTTGTACCTTATATTCACATTCTCATAGATGCTGTTTTGCACTGCCATTGTACTATACAAACAGGCGTGAAACGAGTATGTATCTGTGCTTCACCCAAATGGACAATGAATTTGAAGAAGTTGAATATGAATTGATATATTTATTGTTGTAAAAGATACAGAGTTGTTGCTTCTCCCTACATTTTTAAAAAAATAAACGCTTTTGGCTGGCTAAGTGCAAATAAAATGTATCTTAATAGTACTTAGGCACTTTTTACATTAGACAATACAGTAGTACCATTCTAAGTAAATTAGCGGTTTGGTGGAAGTGGGGAGGTGAATGCAACAGTTGCTACAGAGGAGGGGGACACGAGAGATGGCCAGGCGGGAGAAACAAGTCTCGTCTTGCAAGATGTCAGACTTTATTATGGATCACACCTACTCCGCTGCTTTCATACCTTCGCCCTTATTATCCACAAGTATATATGTCCGTAAGTATATATATATATTTGTTTATTACAGATGCAACAACTCTGTACCTTTTACAACAATAAATATTTCAATTCAAATTCAACTTCCTCAAATTCATTTTCCATTTGGGTGAAGCATGGATACATAATCATTTCATGTCTGTTTGTATGGTACAGTGACAATGTAAAACAGCATTTATGAGAATTGGAATATAAGGTAGAAATGTTTTTTTGTAAATAGGATACTTCAGGTATGAAACTGAAACTAACCAATCACGCGGTAGGAGTGCGCAGGTGCCACATTCACGAAACTGGATCATCAGCTGGATAAAAATAGAGTATAGTCCTGACATTCTAAGCAAGGATGACAAGTTTCTGGTCCCTGAGCAGCATTATAACCCTAATCATACTTTGAACTTAAATGCATATGGGTCATATTTGGTTAAAGTTCCTTTACAGACATCAGAGGGTCTTGATTTGTTGACCATATGCTTACCATTTTCTTTTTTTTTTTAAACATCACAATCTTCCCACTCTTTCCTACTCAAGGATTGGGTGAGGCATGGGTTCAGCGAGCAAGAAAACATTACAAAGGTAAAACTAATCAACAACATGCCCAATGAAATGGGGCACACTCTCACTTACTCACCAAACACCTAGAAGCCAAACTCTCCTTCACAGGTATAACCATCCACACACACAGTATATGCTTTATATTATCATAACCATCTGAGATAGTCAATCCAATAACTATCAAGTACTAAAAGGGGTACCAAACCTATCTGTACTCCACTGTACAAAATTCACCCAAACAGCTCTATCCCCTGAAAATTCCCTGACCTCATCAGCCTCTGTACCTTGATTTCTCACACACTCATTTACCATATCTATCTAACTCCTCCTTGACCTACCATCCCTCCTCCTACCAACAAACCCACTCACATATATCCTTTTCATTACCCTATTTATACTCATTCTCTCCATATGACCATACCATCTAAGTACACTCTCTTCAGTTATCTAGACTTCCTCGCTCCACATCTGTTATTAATTTTATCCACTGATGTGAAGACTGATGTGGTGTACGGGACTGGTGGCGGGGCGAGGCTTGGCTACTGTGGCCCCACGGGGCCTACGTCATCACTATCACTGTCGGCAGATATTTCCACATCTTGCTGTGTTTTTTTCTGCCTCTCATGAATCCCTTGAAGTCAGAATCGTCACTGGGGTCATCAGAATCAAAAAGGTTAGGGATGCTAGGATCGCTGGCTGCTTGTGGAGGGGTGGCAGGACGGCTGGTTGATGGGGCAGGGTCTCTTGGGGTTCTCATGAATTTTGTGATTAGAGACTGTTTCCTCTTGTTAACCCCATCTCTGTGGAAGTCAGCGTAAAAGCGAAGGGGCCGAGAATTAACAATGCATAACAACCTGGCCAATATCCTCGCTGTCACTGACCAGCTGAAAGGAACCATCGTGAGCAACGAATGTGACCAAATTAGGGCTCAGGAAGCATGCCAGGGTGTTGACAGGGCCTTTCGCTTTTATGCTGACCTCCACAGAGATGGGGTTAACAAGAGGAAGCAGTCTCTAATCACAAAATTCATGAGAACCCCAAGAGACCCTGCCCCCAACGACCAGCCGTCCTGCCACCCCACTCCAAGCAGCCAGCGATCCTAGCATCCCTAACCTTTTTGATTCTGACGACCCCAGTGACGATTCTGACTTCGAGGGATTCATGAGAGAGGCAGAAAAAACACAGCAAGATATGGAAATATCTGTCGACAGTGACAGTGATGACGTAGGCCCCAAGGGGCCACAGTAGCCAAGCCTTGCCCCGCCACTAGTCCCGTACACCACGCCAGTCTTCACATCAGTGTAAATGCTTTTTTTTTTTTTTTTAAATGTTTCTTACCTATGATGTTTTCTTATAAATATTACTGTACAGTACATTAGTTCATATTTGTTTCATTTATCATCGTAAAACTAAGAGGTAGAGTCGAGAGAAAGAGTGGGAAAATGTGCTTACCTTGGGGTGATGTCGACCAATTTGCCTTTATTTCATATATTTAATTGTTTGAATTTTGCAAATTTTGATTTTGCGAGGGTTTTTGTCGACCATACTCTCGCAAAAATTGGAGGAAGGACTGTACACTAAACCTCCAATTCTCCGGACACAATAGAGCCAAAGGCATGTCTGGGTAGTGGCAACATCCGGATAATAAACACTATTCCCCTACCACACCCAGGCCCTACCTATACCCACCTCCAACCTATACCAAACTTATTTGTACAGTACCTATGCTTAATTTGGCAGTGTTTTCCAGTCATTTAGGCATATGTAGACATCAAAACACACATAGGCATATCAAAAGTAATGGTAAACACCAAGAAAACCATGCAGAAAAACCACTATCTATCTATTGCCAGATGCCTCAATCCCACACGGGGTGGCCACAAACAAATCGCCTCCACGTCGCTCTGTCCCCTGCCATTTCACTGCCATGCTCCCAGGTCACACCCCCCTCTCTCATATACCTCCCCACTCCATCCCTCCACTTCATCCTCGGCCTCCCCCTCCTTCTCCCCTCCTCCACCTCACTCACATACACTCTCCTCATCAGTCTCTCACTCTCCATCCTCTCCACATGCCCAAACCACCTTAACGTGTTTCTCCTAACACTTCCTATCACGTCCACATCCACACCACAACGCTCCTTCACTTCTTCATTTGTTAGTCTGTCTCTTCATGTGACTCCACATGCTTCTCTCAAATAACTCATTTCCACTGCTCTCACTCTTGACTTCTGTTCTTCCAACAGGGTCCAAGCTTCACTTCCATATGTTGGAGTTGGTATCACAATACTGTCATGTAGCAACTTTTTCACTTCCAAGCTCATTTCCCTGTTTGTAACCACTAAGGAAGCAGCAACTTTCCTTCCCTGCTGCACCTTTTCAAGCACTTCACCCTCCAGACTTCCATCCATACTCATCACACTACCCAAGTACTTAAATGCACCCACATTCTCCATATCCTCCCCATCCAATCTCACTGTACATTCTCTGACTTCACTTCTCTTGAAGACCATCACTTTACTCTTCCCTACATTCACCTTCAGATTCCGCTTCTTACACACTCTCCCAAACTCATCTACAAAGCCTTGCAGCTCCCCTTCGTCTTCACTCAACAACACAGTATCATCTGCAAACAACAGTACAGGGAGTTTCCAATCACTGCCCTTTCTCACTAGGGCTGCTCCAACATCCACAGCCCTACCTTGAATCTCTTTTCTAACCCCATCCATATACAGATTGAACAACCATGAAGACATGACACATCCTTGTTTCAATCCAACCTTCAAATGGAAAGATTCACTCAGTTTGCCGTGCACATGCACTGCAGCCTTAGCACCCTCATACATACTCTTCACTGCCTTCAACTTCTCATCTACTCCATATATTCTTAATACTTTCCACAATCCTTGTCTATCCACCCTGTCATATGCTTTTTCCAAATCCATGAAGGCTGCATACAACATCTTTCCCTTCTCTAGAAACTTTTCCAATAAAGATCTAAGAATGAATATCTGATCTACACAACCTCTTCCCTTCCTAAAACCTCTCTGTTCTTCTCCAACTAATTCCTCTGTTATTTCCCTAACACTGTCAATAAGTATCCTACCATATACTTTTCGTCTTACAATAAGAAGGCAAATGCCCCTATGATTACCACACACTTCTTTTTCTCCTTTTTCTTAGTACAAGGGAATAATTATACCTGACTTCCAATTCTCTGGGACTTTACTTTCCTCCCAGGCCAATCTGCAGACCTTCCACATCCATTCTATTACTTTCTCTCCCCCATGCTTCAGCATTTCACCACAAACTCCATCTATTCCTGGGGCTGTCCCCATTTTAACTTTCATCATTGCTCCTACCACTTCCATCCTACTGAAAACCAAAAAACACCCAACCTGTACATGTACAGTACCCCTCCTTATTTTTGTACTGTTTTCAGGTCATTCTGGCATATTTTGGCATCAAAAAATACATATGAATATCCTAAATATTTTTCATCAGCATGAAAACCATGCAGAAAAAACAATGAAAACCAAAAAACACCCTACCTAAACACTACCGTATGTACAGTAACCCTCCTTATTTTGGTAGTGTTTTCAGATCATTCTGGCATATTATGGCATCAAAACATACATAGGAATATCCTAAATAATTTTCAACATAAGAAAACCATGCAGAAAAACCACTGAAAACCAAAAAAACACCCTACCTTAACAAAACTGTATGTACAATACCTCTCCTATTTTTGGCAGTTTTTCGGTCATTCAGTTATATTGTGACATCAAAACACACATAGGAATATCCTAAGTAAATTTTAGCAACAAGTAATCTACGAAAGAAACCTAAAGCTACCTGCCGAAGAACATTCGGTTGGGGTACTTAGCATCCAGTGCACCGCCGCCAGACTTCGTAACTCGCCGCCTTCAGCAGGTTGTCCCGTGTGGTCTAGTGACAAACACTAGTGCCTAACATGAGGTCAAAGAACTCGTCCTCGTCATCCTCAATCTGTTGGACCTGGGCGATGACCGGTGACGTGCAGTGCGGTGATGGTGGCCTACCCACCTCAGGAGACTCCAAAAACAGACGCAAACTTACGTCTAACTGAGACTCAATGGCTGTCGATGTGCTTAGTTGTGGGTCCAAGAGTGATGGCGAAAAATGAGCTGGGGCTGGTGGTGGTGGTGGTGATGAGAATGGGCTGGCACTCGTGGGGGTCGCAGGCTTGAAGAACGTGTCGATCCTGGTCTGGCGGTAGGACCGATGATTCTGCCAAAGGATAACAGCATCCCAGACTGCCCGCAGCTCCATCGCCAGGCTGAGCAGCACTAACTCCCTGTCACAGTGCGGGTGCTCAGCATACTCCAGCATCCCCTCAACGCAGCCATGGAAGACACCGAGGTGAGGGAGTGAAGGAGGTGCAGAGGGCTGCAAGTCAGGGTCCTTATACTCATCCTCGTCAATCCCCCTGTCCTCTTGCATGCCCGCAGTGGCAGCAGTGGCGATCTCCTCATCAGACATGGTCTGGTAACCAGGTTCACGGCCGTTGTTGTCCAACCAATCCCGCATGTCATCGACGTTCACCTGCACTCCTGCCTGTCTAAGGCGACTGTGGAAATCATCCACATCAAAGCCCTCGAAGTCATGCTTGGCTTTGATTCCCTGCAGGAGACAAGACCAACTGCTTTAGAGGGTTTTGATGGAGACTTCCTTCCACACATTCGCCCAGCTGAACACGACAGACTTCAGGTCGTAATGCTGAAGATTCTGCAAGGTCTGCTCCCTACGTGTGTCCTCCACCGCATCCTCATCCCCCAGCACCAACATCACCTCATTCAGGAACCTCCGGCGGTGCAGTCTCTTTGCAGCCACGATAACACCCTGGTCCATTGGCTGAATCAGAGCAGTCGTATTAGGTGGCAGAAACACGCACCTAATCCGCCTATCAAAAGCAACCAAATTCATCTCAGATGGATGTGCAGAAACATTGTCCAGGGGCAGGAATGCCTTCACCTGGTTGCAAGTGATTCCGAGGACCTCCGTTTGATAACAGATAACCTCCTTGACGAAATGTCAGTGGAACCAATCTCTGAAGATCTTGGCGGTACACCAGGCCTTCACAGAAAGGTACCACACAACAGGCAGGCTATTCATCAACCCACGGAGACAATGTGTGTGTGTGTTTTTTTTTTTAATGCACGGAAGAAGGAACCAAAGGCCAGGGCCCGCATACTGTTCCATCCAAGAAATAGTAAAAACAATACCAAAGAGAGCCAAATTCAAGATCCATTCATTTCGAGATGCCTGGACACACTGCGTTTGAAAGATTGGAGATCATAGGAAGTAGGGAATACAGACAGAGGGCGACAGTTCCAGAGTTGACCAGTTGCATATATGAAGGACTGGGAGTAACGGTTAACTTTTGCATTAGAGAGTTGGACAGAAAAGGGATGAGAGTTTGTTGCTAGACGGGTACTACGTGCCCGTCGTAGAGGTGGAGGGATGCAAGAAGACAGTTCAGAGGAACAGTGACCATTGAAGTGGCGATAGAAGAGAGATAAAGAAGCAACAGTGCGGCGAAGAGACAAAGGTTGAAGGGAATCAGTAAGAGGAGGAGAGTTAATGAGACGAAAAGCCTTTGACTCCACCCTATTGAGAGGAGCTGCATGTGGGGAGCCTCCCCACACATGAGAGTTGTACTCCATACACGGGCGAATAAAACCCGTGTACAAGGTCAACAACTGTGCAGGGGTAAGGAAAGTTCGGAATCGGCTTAGCACACCTAATCTCTTGGAAGCAGATTTCACAAGAGATGTAATATGTTCTTTCCAAGACAAATCCTGAGAGAATGAAACCCCAAGCATGTTCAAGGATGTTGCAGGACATAACTGTTCATTATTAAACATTAGTGGGTAATCCTGAGGAAGATTTTGTCGGGTTGATAAGTGTAAGAACTGAGTGAACAGTGGACGGCTGTCCGATTGTTTGCGGCATTTTCGTTCTTGTTCAAATAATCAAAAGTCACAGTGCGAAGGATTAAGTATAGTTAAACACCGGATTATTGGACATGCTTCAAGAGCAATTATGACCACTGTAAAAACCTTAGAGGTGAGGGTAAACAAGGAGTAAACAACAATCATGGTGTAAGTAAACATTGTCAACAGCTAAATATTTTCCACGATCACTTCTATATCCTCATTATCTGGTTACATTCTATTTACTTCATGATTTGTCCCATATTTAAGTGCACTGGCTGTGAAAGAGGTGATTTTCTCAGTGATTACCATGTCTCTTACATACGTTCACTATCTAGTCACCTGGTGAACATTTTTGCCTTACACACATCAAAATCATAATTTTTCTGGTTACATTTTATTTACTTCATGCTTTGTGTTCCATATTTGAGTGCATAGGCTGTGAAAAGGTGATTTTCTCAGTAATAATCATGTCTCTTCCTTACGTTCATTATGTAGTCAGCTGGCGAACACCCCTGCATTACTCACTTCAAAATCATCATTTTTGGGTTAAAATTCGATTAATTCATGCTTTGTGCCAATTATTTATGTGAATGGGGTCTTAAATAAGTGCTATGCATGTCCAGTAGGGAGGCAGGTAGGTGGTTTTCTGATTTAGGTTAGGTTAGGTTAGGGTCAAGAATGACCAGTGCTGTTGGTGAACAGTGAACACCTTTGCCATAGGTAACTCTTTTTCTGGTAACAATTTATTTATTTGATGCTTTGTGTCCCATATTTTAGTGCATAAGATTTGAGAAATGATGATTTTCATAGTGATTGCCACGTCCGACACTTACTTACACTAACCTGCCAACTTGTGAACACCCCTGCCTTACTCACCTCAAATTCATCATTTTTGGGTTAAAATTCGATTAATTCATGCTTTGTGCCAATTATTTATGTGAATAGGGTCTTAAATAAGTTATGCATGTCAGGTAGAGAGGTAGGTAGGTGGTTTTCTGATTTAGGTTAGGTTAGGTTAGGTTAGGGTCAAGAATGTCCAGTGCAGTTGGTGAACAGTGAACACCTTTGCCATACCTAACTCTTTTTCTAGTAACAATTTATTTATATGATGCTTTGTATCCCATATTTTAGTGCATAAGATGTGAGAAATGATGATTTTCATAGTGACTGCCATGTCCGATACTTACTTACACTAACCTGCCAAATTGTGAACACCCCTGCCTTACTCACCTCAAATTCATCATTTTGGGGTTAAAATTTGATTAATTCATGCTTTGTGCCAATTATTTATGTGAATAGGGTCTTAAGTAAGTGCTATGCATGTGCAGTAGGGAGGTAGGTAGGTGGTTTTCTGATTTAGGTTAGGTTAGGTTAGGGTCAAGAATGTCCAGTGCAGTTGGTGAACAGTGAACACCTTTGCCATACCTAACTCTTTTTCTGGTAACAGTTTATTTATATGATGGTTTGCATCCCATATTTTAGTGCATAAGATGTGAGAAATGATCATTTTCATAGTGATTGCCATGTCCGATAATTATTTACACTAAGCTGCCAACTCATGAACATCTATGCCTTACTTACCTCAAAATCATCATTTTTGGGTTAAAATTCAATGAATTCATGCTTTGTGTCCATTATTTAATGCATATGGTGTGAGAAAGGGTGATTTTCATAGTGATTTCCATGTCTGATACTTACTTACACTTAATGGCAAGTTGTGAGCACCTATGCCTTACTCACCTCTAAATCATCATTTTTTTGTTAAAATTCAGATAATTCATGCTTTGTGTGCATTATTTATGTGAAAGGGGACTTAAATAAATGCTATGCATGTCTGGTAGGGAGGTGGGTAGGTGGTTTTCTGATTTAGGTTAGGTTAGGTTAGGGTCATGAATGACAAGTGCTGGAGCTTCAGGGTCACTATCTGGACAAGACCACTTTCCGGTCATGCCTTTGGCTCTATTACATCGGATAGTGGAGGGATTACTTATAATATAATATACTATACAGGGTGATTCACGAGTTTCTCCGGAAACTCTGAGAAATGCACGCTTATGCAATTCTAAGCATAAAATACTCTATAAGTATAGGTGTTTAATGTAATGGTTTACAAGTGGGGAAATTTTCAAATTTGACATATGTGAATGGGAGGCGGCTAGGCTGGTGGCGGCCTTGCTGTGTTGCCAAGTTACTCAATTTTCTTTTAAATTTTACACATTGTTCTCATTCTGAATGAAACTATTCTTTCATTAATCGTCAGGTAAGTAACTGTTCTCCATAGAAAAGTATGTCACTTTAAATTGACAAATAAATCTACTATTGAAGGAGTAAACATGGCAAAGATGCCATATCAGTGATACTAGATGAGGTACCTCAGAGCATACCAACACAGTTCCCGCCAAGTGCTAGCGAGTGTGGCAGGCCTCTTTATTCCAGGGACGGTTTCATCCACATTCCGCTACAATGTCATTCACTTTTGCAAACGTGGAGTATGCAAATTTGATTTTTATCTATGGGTTCTGCAATGGCAACGCTGAAGCATCAGCAAGAGAATACAGACGGAAATATCCAAACAGAAGGAGCCCAGATGCAAAAGTGTTTTACCATGTATACATGGAGAGGCAAGTTGAAGCACGACACATAGTAGGAATGGTACATCGCAGCCCCTAGCATCAGTACAAGATAAATTTCATTCCGACTTAGTGTTCCACAAGCGAAGGTATGGAGGACATTAAAGCAGGAAGGTCTGTACCCATATCACATACAACAAGGTTAGCATCTACAACCCGGGGATTCTGCTCAACGACTTTATTGCTGTACTTGGCTAGCAGATCATCCTCAGCTGTGCAAGTACATTTTATACATTGATGAAGCCATATTTACCCGCAGTGAATCACACAATACTCGTAATGCACACTCGCGGTCAAAAGAAAATCCCAAGGAAACAATTGAACAGAACTTTCAACCTCGATTTTCAGTTAATGTGTGTTCCGGTATGATTGACAACCAGCTGATTGGACTTCATATCTATGAAGGGAGGCTTACAGGAGATGTCTTTGTTAATTTTCTCAGAGATGAACTTCCCTTGTTACTTAAAGATGTGCCTCATTTTTCAACATGATGGGGCGCCTCCCATTCACATAATTATGTCAATTTGAAAATTTCCCCACTTGTAAACCATAACATGAAACACCTATACTTATAGAGTATTTTATGCTTAGAATCGCATAAGCTTGCATTTCCCAGAGTTTCCGGAGAAACTCGTGAATCACCCTGTATATATATACAGTATATAAAAAATATACTCATATATATATACTATATATATATACATCAATCTATCTATCTATAGCCCGATGCCCTAATCCCGCAAAGGGTGGCTACAGACAAAACGCCTCGAAGTCACTCTGTCACCCACCATTTGACTGCCCTCCCCCCAACTCACTCCCCCCTCCCTCATATGCCTCTCAACTCTATCCCTCCACCTCATCCCCAGTCTCCCCCTCCCCCCCTCCACTTCACTCACATACACCCTCTTAGCCAGTCTTTCATTCTCCATTCTCTCCACATCTCCAAACCACCTCAATGTGGACCTGGAGCGATGGCGCCTTCGTCGTGGGTCTACCCCCCAGAGGCTGTCGTGGAGAAGAGGAGGACAGCATGTGGCCCAAACACCCCCCCCCCGGCCCCTCATGGGGCCTGAGAACCTGGGAGTGGCTTCGGTCGCCTGGGCAAGTACCACATCTCTCCACACACCGCACACAACAACACCGTTTTTTCTACACCGAGAAATGACTCCCCGGCGGTCATTTCTCGACGACTTCTCGCCGGAGATATTGAAAGCAATCCAGGACCCACCAATAAATATACATGTCCAACATGCTCAAAACCTATTACGTCGAGTTGACAGACAAAGGGTTCAGTTCAGTGCAATTCCTGCAAGAGCTGGACCCATTACACTTGCACAACACTTGCATCCAGAAAAGACTACACAAACACCTGGACCTGCTCCTTATGTTCCTTCCCCCCACCCACTAACCCCCTCACCAACCCTACTCCAACTTCCCCCACACCTCCTCAACAAATCCTTCCCACACCATCCAATCCCCTAACCCCTCCTATCCCACCCCGAACTAATCCACCCCAACCCTTACCTCCACCACAACCTTCTCCTACCCCTTCCCCTCTACCCTCACCACCACCTCCCCTCCGTGCTGCAGCACCCAACACACACCGCACACTTAACATAAACATTCTCCAACTAAACATAGATGGCATAAAAACAAAAAAACAAGAACTCACACAATTCATCAAACAACACAACATACACATTGCCATCTTACAAGAAACAAAACTACACACAACACAAAAAACACCTACATTTTATAATTTCACCACCATCAGACAAGACTGGGCCGACAGTGGTGGCAGTGGACTCATCACCCTGGTACACAAATCCGTCAACTTTTCAGATACCAGTGCACACACAAAGGCACTTCTCCCCCCACATGACACTACGACAGAAATACAATCAATTAAAATAAGCACTGGTAACAAATCACACACGACAATTGTCAACATATACATTCCCCCCCAATCATCCCCCACAGTGCCACACAATTACTCTCCACAAATACACCACATCACTAACATACCCATCATCATCCTGGGTGGTGATTTCAACGCCAAGGTGTCGGCCTGGTATGTCAACAACTCTGACACACACAAAGGGATGGCACTACAAACCCAGACAGATCACCTTTTTGTACTCAATCATCCCAAACTTCATACCCACATCCCACACCAAGCCCTCTTCCTCCCATCATCCCCAGACATCACCTTCTGTTCCCCAAACCTCGCCCCCACAACTTCCTGGAGGGCGGTCACAGCCCTTGGCTCTGACCACCTCCCGATCATCATCACTACCAAAACCAGAATCACCCCAGCTGGCCACACACACACTTACACTAATTATAAGAGAGCCAACTGGGAGGCTTTCACAACTGAAACAGAACAACACTTTGAAACATTAAACAGTACATCCATCACAAACATCAACACCGCTGTGCACACTTTCAATACAATTATACAAAATGCAGACAAAAGACACATCCCCAGAGGCAAGAGAAAAAGACACAACCACAATTTCACACCAGAAATTCAAGGCCTCATCAGACAACAGGACACACTACGACACTCCCGAACACCACATACGCATGACACCATACGACAAATACAAGAACTCAACACTCGAATAAACAATAAAATATCAGAACGGCAAACACTAAATTGGAATAAGTATCTCCCAACACTTGATCACAAAATAAACACAAGCAAACTCTACAAAACACTAAACAGCATCACACTCTCCAACAGCAACACTACACAATCACATGCTGCCATCACAACAACAGACGCCATTCCTTCAAACAAACAACAAGCAAACACTCTCATTAATCACTTTTCACATGTCAGCTATCTAAACCCTCATCGTGACGACCGACATATCATCCGACGTAAGAGACAGTTCCCCACAGACCCAGACTTCGCACCTTTCACTTACAACCAGATGAAGCACACCATCAGCAACCGTCAGCACTCATCTGCCTGTGGACCAGACAACATAAGCAACATACACCTTAAACACACTGGACCACAAGGCATACAAGCACTCACCAACATATCAAACTACAGTTACTCACACAACATAATACCCAACATCTGGAAGCATGGCATTATCATCACAATTCCCAAACCCAACAAAGACCCCACATTACCTTCCTCACACCACCCCATCACACTCCTCTGCACCCCCTCCAAAGTCACTGAAAGACTGGTACTACAACTAGTTACACCTCACACTCCCCTAGCCCCATCACAACACGGTTTTAGGCCACTATACTCCACAAACACTCTTCTTACAGACCTCACACAGAGAGTTTTTGATGGCATGAATTCAGGTAGGCCACCACATAGAACACTCCTTGTCACACTAGACATAAGTAAAACTTTTGATTCCATTTCCCGCCACAACCTCACAAACAAAATATTCAACACAAACATGCACAATAACACAAAAAGATGGCTAGCAAACTACTTAGCAGGGAGATATGCACATGTAACTTTTGCTGGTCAGTCCTCGAACATTAGAAACTTCACAAATGGTGTCCCCCAAGGATCTGTCTTGTCTCCTACACTATTCAATCTATACATGCATGACATACCCACACCCCACACACAACAAATACACATAGCTTCCTATGCAGACGACATAACACTTACATGCACACACCAAAATGCAAACACAGCCACACAAATCCTCCAACCTTACCTCGACACACTGAATGAATGGTTCACCACAGACTCAAAATAGCCCCAGCCAAATTTACAGTGACCCTTCTCACAAACTGGACAGCAGAACACAGTCACATTCCACACCTTATCACAGACAATACTCCCCTACCACACACACACACACACACACTCCAAATCCTTGGTGTAACATACAATACATCAATGTCATTTAAAGAACACATCACAAACATCAAAAATAAATTAACACCTAGACTCAATGCCCTGAAGTCACTTGGCCATACAACATTTGGACACAACAAAGAAACCACCACCACAGTATACAAACAATATATACGTTCACTGATGAATTATGTAAGCCCTGCTTGGGCTCTAACCTCACTAAAACACACAACAACACTCTTCAGACCATACAAAACAAGGCCTAAAAAATAATCACAATTCGCACAGCTACTACACCTACAGACCACCTACACCAAGAAACCAAAGTCCTCAAAGTC
>JAGKTI010009511.1:16030-29801 GCA_018397915.1 Birgus latro | reverse complement strand
GTGCTGGGTGTTGTTTTGATGTTCCTTGGTGTGTGTGGATGGTGTGGGTTTGTGGAAGGTGCAGCGAGAATTTGGGTGCCTCTCACATCTAGACGATCCTCAACTATGAAGACTTTGGTTTCTTGGTGTAGGTGGTCTATAGGTATAGTAGCTGTGCAGCCCGTGATTATTTTTAGGATCTTGTTTTGTATGGTCTGAGGAGTGTTATAGGACTTCCATAATTCATCACCGAATGTATACAGTGGAGCCCCTCAGATAGCGTTTTTTTAAAGTAGCGAATCCATGGACAGCGACAGGAATGAAACTATCTCATAGCAATTAACGCTGCACGGTTAGCATAAATCCGCTAGGCATTTAACACGTAGCGAGCAGGTGGCCAGAGTTGCCAAGGTCGGACCCTGGTAACACTGATAGTGAGGGCGAGTCTATCGTCATTCAGTTCATTGACTCATGTGGAGTGAAAGTACGTATCTTAAGCTTTTCTTATAACTAATCTCCAACTATCTCTCTCCTACCAAATTTTACAGTTTTAAATTTTTCCTTTACCTTTACTTTTCTCTTGGGGGAATGCCGATATCTAGGTGATACTGACGGGTGGAAGGTGAACCTCTCTGCAGTTACCCCAAGAAGAAGAAGAAGAAGATTGTTTGTTTATCCATGCGCCGCGCATTCATTCAACTTGTCACAGTCTCATCATTGTTAAAGTTTTTTGTGACCTTCCATTTATTGTCTGGCAACTGAGTGTTCTAATATCATGGTTTCAACTTCTGGGGCTGGCCCAAGTGGTGGTGGTGGCCCAGGAAAAAACAGGAAGTGCTGGTAATGTAAGTGACCGAAAAGGCCAGACAATATATGCGTGGCAAGCCAAAGAAACAATACTGCGTGGAGGAAAAGAAAAAGATAATTTTTTGAATATGTAGTATACGTTTCTCTTATTACAGTACTGAAGAAATATGATGTGATACTGATGGGTAATGGAAGAAATTAGGGGTATAGCTGAAGGAGTCCAGGACTGTACTAATTTTTTTAGGTAAGAAGTTTGCCCCTCGGATAGCGATTTCATGGATAGCGGCCATTTTGGCAGACTAATAAAGTCGCTATCCAAAGGGCCCCACTGTACGAGGGCTGTTCAAAAAGTACTGTATCTGACCTTTGGCCGGGAAAAATATAATTATTCACCTGGCAGTCTGAAACCCTAATCCCCTTCAAAGTTTTCTCCTTGGGACTGCACACACTTCTCCCAGCAGTCCTACCATTGTTGGAAGCATTTCTGGAACGCATTTTTGGGTATGGAATACAGCTGGGTCACCGCATTCCAAACTGTGTCTTCTCATGACTTAAATCGGGTCCCTTTCGGCGGCATTTTCAGCTTGGGAAACAGGCAAAAATCACACGGAACCATGTCGGGAGAGTAGGGAGCTTGATGAGCCACAGGAATGTCGTGTTTGGCCAAGAAAGTTTGAATCAGATGCGAGGAATGAGCTGGTGCATTGTCATGATGCAGCTGCCAAGTTCCCACTCCCCATAGGTCAGGTCTCTTGTGCTGCTCATTCCTCGTATCTGATTCAAACTTTCTTGGCCAAACAACACTCCTGTGGTTCGTCAGGCTCCCTACTCTCCCGACGTGGGTCCTTGTGATTGTTGGCTGTTCCCCAAGCTGAAAATGCTGCTGAAAGGGACCTGATTTGAGTCACGAGAAGACATAGTTTGGAATGCGATGACTCAGGTGTACTCCATTCCCAAAAATGCATTCCAGAAATGCTTTCAACAATGGCAGGACTGCTGGGAGAAGTGTGTGCAGTCCCAAGGAGACTACTTTGAAGGGGATTAGGGTTTCAAACAGCCAGGTGAATAATTATATTTTTCCTGGCCAAAGGTCGGATACTTTTTGAACAGCCTTCGTATATTGTTTGTATACTGTGGTGGTGGTTTCTTTGTTGTGTCCAAATGTTGTATGGGCAAATGACCTCAAGGAACTGAGTCTTGGTATTAATTCATTTCTGATGGTTGTGATGTGTTGTTTAAAAAACATTAATGTACTGTATGTTACACCAAGGATTTTGGATGTGTGTGTGTGTGCGGTAAGGGAGTGTTGTTTATGGTGAGGTGTGAAATGTGACTGTGTTCTGCTGTCCAGTTTGTGAGAAGGGTCACTGTAGATTTGGCTGGGGCTATTTTGAGCCTGTTTGTGGTGAACCATTCATGTAGTGTGTTAAGGTAAGGTTGGAGGATGCATGCAGCTATGTTTGAAGTTTGGTGTGTACATGTAAGTGTTATGTTGTCTGCATAGGAAGCTATGTGTATCTGTGGTGTGTGGGGTGTGGGTATGTCATGCATGTATAGGTTAAAGAGTGTACAGGACAAAACCAATTCTTGGGGGACGCCATTTGTGAAGTTTCTGATGTTCGTAGACTGACTGGCAAATGTTACAAGTGCATGTCTGCATGCTAGGTAGTTTGCCAGCCACCTTTTTGTGTTATTGTCAATATTTGTGTTGAATATTTTGTTTGTGAGGTTGTGGCGGGGGATGGAATCAAAAGCATTACTAATGTCTAGGGTGACAAGGAGTGTTCTGTGTGGTGGCCTGGCTGAATTCATGCCATCAAAAACTCTCTGTTTTAGATCTATAAGAAGAGTGTTTGTGGAGTGTAGTGGCCTAAAACCATGTTGTGATGGGGCTAGGGGTGTGTGAGGCATAGCTAGTTGTAGTACTAGTCGTTCAGTGACTTTGGAGGGGGTGCAGAGGAGTGTGATGGGGCGGTGTGAGGAAGGTACCGTAGGGTCTTTGTTGGGTTTGGGGATAGTGATGATAATGCCATGCTTCCAGATGATGGGTATTATGTTGTGTGAGTTGCTGTAGTTTGATATGTTGGTGAGTGCTTGTAAGCCTTGTGGTCCAAGGTGTTTAAGGTGTATGTTGTCTGGTCCAGTGGCAGATGAGTGCTCGAGGTTGCTAATGATGTGCTTCATCTGGTTGTGAGTGAAACGTGCGAAGTCTGGGTAGGTGGGGAACTGTCTCTTACGTCGGATGATACGTCGGTCGTCGCAATGAGGGGGTTTAGATGGCTGACATGTGAAAAGTGATTGATGAGAGTGTTTGCTTGTTGTTTGTTTGAAGGTACGGTGCCTGTTGTTGTGATGGCAGAATGTGATTGTGTAGTGTTACTGTTGGAGAGTGTGATGCTGTTTAATGTTTTGTAGAGTTTGCTGGTGTTTGTTTTGTGATCAAGTGTTTGGAGATAATTATTCCAATTTAGTGTTTGCTGTTCTGATATTTCACTGTTTATCTGAGTGTTGAGTTCTTGTATTTGTTGTACGGTGTCATGTGTGTGAGGTGTTGGGGAGTGTCGTAGTGTGTCCCGTTGTCTGATGAGGCCTTGAATTTCTGGTGTGAAGTTGGGGTTGTCTTTTCTGTTGCCTCTAGGGATGTGTCTTTTGTCTGTGTTTTGTATAACTGTATCGAAAGTGTGCACAGCTGTGTTGACTTTAGTGATGGATGTACTGTTTAATGTTTCAAAGTGGTGTTCTGTTTCAGCTGTGAAGGCCTCCCAGTTGGCTCTCTTATAATTAGTGTATGTGTGTCTGTGGCCAGCTTGGGTGATTCTGGTTTTGGTGGTGGTGATGACTGGGAGGTGGTCAGAGCCAAAGGTTCTGACCACTCTCCAGGATGTTGTGGGGGCAAGGTTTGGGGAGCAGAAGGTGATGTCTGCAGATGATGGGAGGAAAAGGGCTTGGTGTGGGATATGGGTATGTTGATTGGGATTATTAACCCGTCACGTCCTGACCAATTTCCAACCTCTGATACCACCCAGTCCCGAGGATTTTCAGAATTATTATTTTTTTGGTCAGACCTTCGCTTTTGGTGAGAAACATCGAAAATTCATTGAGAAATCACCTTCCTGAGGCTATAAATGGTGCTACAGGTGATGAGTCAGCCTTACATTTTCCCTCTTTCTCAGGGTACCTGGTTAAAGAAAATGAACTATGGAAGGGTTAACTAATTCAAGCCACTTTAAATTACGTATTTATTTATGTATTTGGTACGAACTTAAGTGTAGTACAAGACTATATTGGTTTTCACACATTTATATAAGCAATAGAAGCAATGTTCAGTCACCAAACACATCCACATATGGCACCTTCCTTTATGACATTACCACCTCATCATTTCTGTTTGTTTCTTGCTCTAGCTTCTTTATTTCTTTGTCCTCCACCTCAGGAATCACTTTCACCGTGAATTTTGTCATTGGAGAGACCATGGGGCAACATACCTTTACTGGCCAGGTTACTGCTAACAGGTGAATTGCCCAGTGTGAGGGGGGGAGGGAGGGGGAAGGGGGGTTAGGTGGGGCCAGGCAGTATCCCTGCTTGACAGCAGGTAGAGGAATTGTGCAAATTATGACCCTTGCAATTGAGCGACGTACCCGTACATCGATGGGTGTAGCCGTGACAAAATGTTGCGACGTACCTATACGTCGATGGGATTCCTCGGGTTGAGTATGAAAAGATGATCTGTCTGGGTTTGTAGTGCCAGCCCTCTGTCTGTGTCAGGGTTGTTGACATGCCAGGCCGACGCCTTGGCGTTGAAATCACCACCCAGGATGATGATGGGTATGTTAGTGATGTGGCGTATTTGTGGAGGGTAATTATGTGGTATTATGGGGGACAATTGGAGGGGGGGGTATATATATATGTTGGCAATTGTGGTGTGTGATTTGTTACCAATGCATATTTTAATTGATTGTATTTCTGTTGTAGTGTCATGTGGGGGGAGAAGTGACTGTGTGTGCAATGGTATCTGAAAAGAAGATGGATTTGTGTACCAGGGTGATGAGTCCAACGCCACTGCCATCAGCCAGGACTTGTCTGATGGTGGTGAAATTATGAAATGGAAGAGTTTTTTGTGTTCTGTGTAGTTTTGTTTCTTGTAAGATGGCAGTGTGTACGTTGTGTTGTTTGATGAATTGTGTGAATTCTTGTTTTTTGGTGTTTATGCCATCTACGTTTAACTGAAGGATGTTTATGTTATGTGTGCGATGTGTGTTGGGTGCTGCAGCACGGAGGGGAGGTGGTGGTATGGGTGGAGGGGAAGGGGTAGGAGAAGGATGTGATGCAGGTAAGGGTTAGGGTGGGATGAGAGGAGTTGGGGGATTGGATGGTGTGGTAAGGATTGGTGGGTTAGGCTGAAGAGGTGTGGAGGAAGTAGAAGTAAGGTTGGTGAGGGGGTTAGTGGGTGGGGGGAAGGAGCATAAGAAGCAGGTCCAGGTGTTTGTGTAGTGTTTTCTGGATGCAACTGTTGTGCAGGTGTAATGGGTCCAGTTCTTGCAGGAATTGCAAGGTACTGAACGGTGTTGTTGTGTGTGATGTGAAGAGAGATGTGGTAATTGCCCGGGTGACCAAAGCCACTCCCAGGTTCTCGGGCCCCGTGAGGGGCCAGGGGGGTTTGCGGTGGTTTGGCCCCCATGCTGTCCTCCTCTTCTCTTCGACAGCCTTGGGGGGGTAGACCCACGGCGAAGATGCCACCACTCCAGGTCCGAAGGTAGGGCAGATAGATACGGTGATGTGGGTGTGTTGGTTGGGGGAGAATGGGTGGAATATGTCAAGAATGTAATGAGGGTTGGGGTGGGATGGGAGGGGTTGGGGGATTGGATGGTGTGGGAAGGACTGGTGGGTTAGGCTGAGGAGGTGTGGAGGAAGTAGGATTAAGGTTGGTGAGGGGGTTAGTGGGTGGGGGGAAGGAGTATAAGGAGCAGGTCCAGGTGTTTGTGTAGTGTTTTCCGGATGCAAGTGTTGTGCAGGTGTAATGGGTCCAGTTCTTGCAGGAATTGCACTGTACTGAACGGTGTTGTTGTGTGTGATGTGAAGAGAGATGTGGTACTTGCCTGGGCGACCAAAGCCACTCCCAGGTTCTCGGGCCCTGTGAGGGGCCAGAGGGGGTTTGCAGTGGTTTGGCCTCCATGCTGTCCCCCTCTTCTCTTCGACAGCCTCTGGGGGGTAAACCCACGGCAAAGACGCCACCACCCCAGGTCCGCGGGGTAGGGTAGATATATATGGTGATATGAGTGTGCTGGTTGGGGGAGAATGGGTGGAATATGTCAAGAATATAATGAGAGTCAGTGAAAGAAGAATAGTACTGAAAATGCTGTTCGGTGGAATTATGTTTGCATTTATATTGGCGAATGCTTCACAGGCAGGATTGGATGAGACAGAGAATGACCTAATACGTGTGGTAAGTGGTATGAAGGACGATAACATTGTAGTTTTGGAAGGGGACTTAAATGTTCATGAAGTGATGCAGCTCAAGGATATGAAGGAGTACATGGGGGATGTGCATATGGTACAAGAAAAGAGGAAGGGGAGAGGATACTCAGATCTGGGGAGACAACAGACATGATTGTGTGCAAAGCACATTTTAGGAAAAGAAAGAGTAGGTTGATTACATATAAGTCTGGGGGAAACAGCAGATATTAGACTATTTCATGATCAGGAGGGCTAATAGGAGGTTAGTGAGGGAAGTGTGTGCTGCAACACAAGTTATTGATATGTGACATCGTGC
Organism: Birgus latro; assembly: GCA_018397915.1. Classification (NCBI taxonomy): domain Eukaryota; kingdom Metazoa; phylum Arthropoda; class Malacostraca; order Decapoda; family Coenobitidae; genus Birgus; species Birgus latro. The sequence goes on along the minus strand of JAGKTI010009511.1, from coordinate 23,245 downwards.
TTAAGAAGCAGGTGATAAAAGATGACATATGCGCCTTGGAGGAAAATAAGGAAGATGAAAAACTGAGCAGTAAGGGATGGCCTCTAAGCTGAGATGAATAGAGTGGTGGCTGAAAAGGGAGCTATTGAAAGAAGTGTTAATGAACAGTAAAGAGCCCTCAAGAACAACCTCTCTGAGAGTTACTGTTTCAATGTGTGGATGGACAAGGGGCCCCCCCAAGACATAAAGTAATTTGGTGGTGGGATGAGGGTGTAGAAGCTGCAATTATGGTGAAAAGAAGGCTTTTTCTGGAGTGAAGAAAGGGTGGCAGCAGAGAGGAATACTTGGCTCCCAAGTGAAGGGCTAGAAGGGAGGTTTACAGGGCAAAGTCTGAATCTCAAAGACTTTTACTTGATACCCTATATTGTGGGGAAAGGAAGACTATATTTAAGGTAGCAAATCAGATGAAGAGGGAGAATAGGGATACCACTGGTGAATAATGAAGAAGGGATGTGGTGAACAGTGGGGATATTTAAGATGCCTGGAGAGAGCACTACAACCAGTTGTTGAATGAGGAGTCTGACTGGAACGGGGAAGGTTTAGAGCCACCAGATCTAGTGTTTGATCCTTGGTCTTTCATTGACGCTGCTACTGTGAGCAGGGCAATAGGCAGGATTGATTGACTGATTGACTGAATAAAATTAAAATGTGGTGGCGCAACTGCCAGGGTCATATGCCGCTGGGCGACAAGGTAATGGACTCCACAAATAAAATGTGCATTTTCAAAATAAAGTTAACCCCTTCGTTACCGACTCCTCCCCCAGCCGCTCCCTGCTCCCCCCTCAAACCGGATTTCCCATTCACTCCACTTGTTTGTAGGGTAGTGTATTGTTTATCCTTACATTGTTTCCTTTCGGTTTATATTACTGTATTTTTTTTTTTTGTATTGCCAAATACATATTGGCCATAAGATATATGTAATGAAGTGTAGTAGTAGTAGTTGTAGTAGCAGTAGTAGTTGTAGTAGCAGTAGTAGTTGTAGTAGTAGCAGTAGTAATAGTAGTAAGATATATAAAAAATATACATACTGAACATAAATAAAATGATTTGTAATTATTTACCTCGTTGTAATGTAGGCCTTAGGTGAGCTATGTAGTAGATAAGTCCGAGGCAGATGAGGTAGGTAGTAAGTAGACCTGAGGTAAGTGAGACAGGTGAGGCAGGAGAGGTAGGTGAGGCAGGGGAGGTAGGTGAGTAGGGTGGCGCACTCCGAGGCTGGCGCACCTGGTGCACTCCGAGGCAGGTGCACCGAAGCAGGTGAGTGAATCACTGGGCATGCCAGACCTGGAAGTGTTCGGAGGAACACAAACCAGGCTGCTGAGGGCAGGCAGGGCAATGTTTTCTGCTCAGCTTTGTCTTGCCCTCTCTGTGACATATCCTGCAGCTCTTCTGAGGTCGCTTGTTTTTCTCAGTGGCCTTTTCTTCTTCTTCTTGGGTTTTTTTTCTTCTTTGACCAGACATAAGGCAGCATATCCCATCAAGCACTGGAGGAGAAGTTCGTGGGTCACCAGCTTGACGAAGTCCCCAAATTCAATCCACTTCATGTCAGGGTGCAGATTCATGTAGATTGTTCTGGCGTTTGACAGCATACGTGAAATCATATGTAGTCCAATCTTCTTGAACCATGCATATGATTTACGAGTGGGATCAATGGGCTCCAACAGCTGGTCCACCAAATCTAGACCCCATCTGCTCGTTGTACTTCTGGATTGACACTGTTTTTTTTATATGTTCCTTCCTGCCTCCCTTCAGGTAACGTGTTCTCTCCACAAACCCAGCCTCGTACTTGGTGGTGATTACATTGACATATTTTGTGTTTCTAAACTTCACCAGAAGGGTGTTGTCATTCCTTGAGAATAGTGCTTGGCCTTTTTGCAGTGCTTCATTTCTCACAATTTGGGGGACTCCTCTAGTTGCACGTATAGTGTCTGTCATTAGTGTATCTCTCTCTAGCAAGTATTGGGCAAGGTGCAAGGAAGAGTACCAGTTATCTAGCACCACATGCCTTCCCTTTTTCAGGAGGTCGCCCATGAAGAAAACTGGTACTCGCTCAGATTTGCCCAAGGCAGACAGGTCTGGATCCTCCAATATCAGGTCATACAGGCATGGTTTATATAAGCAAAAATTCCATGTGAATCCTCTGGCACTGGGGGAACTAGGGCACAGTGCAAAGAGTTTCAGTCCAAACCACTTCCTCTTGGTTTTGATATATTGCCTGAAGTGTAGCCTGCCTTTGTAGAGGATGAGGGATTCGTCCACAGCAAAATTCTCCCCAGCAGAAAAGTACAGCATGCATTTTTCCTGCAGCATAGTAAGAAAGGTGGATATTCTGGTAATAGGCTTCTTGACATCTGCATCGTCAGGGTGTGAGTATCGGATAAAACGCTGAATTTGTGAAAACCTATTCCTGCTCATTATTGCTGAGGTAAACACAGGTGGGCCTTGGCAGAGTAATGAGGTGCTCCAGTAGTCTGAGAGTTTTGGTAATTTGTTGAGTCCCATCAATAGTTGCAAACAAATGAATATATTCACCTCATCCTCATGAACATCTTTCCACTTCTTCCACATAAATTTGTAAGGCCTGATATGAGGGTTCTCCCTGAAGAATCTGTGTGCCCACTCATTCTTCCACAAACACAGGGATTGGACTAGATCATTGGATAGAAACAGCTGAAAACAGTCCAAGGCACTCACTGCATGTGATTGATGATGATCAATAATGGCTGGATGCACATCGGGAGAGTCATCAATAATGTTAGGCAAACGGCTGGGTCGTTGGTCTGCAAAGGGATCAGCCATAAGTGTGAATTCTGGGGTAGCAGGGCCTGGTAATAATGGTGACACTGCTGAACCAGTGTCGGAAGCGTGACTTTCCTCCTCACTCTCGTCATCATTGCTAACTGAACTGTCATTTTCAGGCATATAATCTTCGTCTGAGTCAGACTGAGTCTCGTTGTCATCTGACCCCTCCAGTTCACTATCCCATTCCATTTCCACATCACTTTCACTGTCAGACGATACCATGGGAATCCTGCGTATCTCCTAACATGAGGAAATGGGGTACCTGTCCTGCAAGCACGTGTTTCCCTCCCTCCCTCCCCCCACCCGGGGGTACAGCAACGCCGGACTCGTTGCTAGGCAACCATGAGTTGATACCAAAAATCACATATGTTCTATATTATATCACATTATATAGGTATATATATAACGAAGAAGCTGAGAGACGGACAAGAAAGTTATATGTAGTGAGGAGGAGAGAGGTGAAAAGATTAGTAAGAGAGAGTAAGAAGAGAGTGGATGAGGAATTTGGAAGGAATTTGAGTGCAAAGTGGAGGGAATGTAAGAAAATGTTCTGGAAGGAGGTAAAGAGAGCTAGAAAGGGTGCCAACGAAGTCAGTGGGGGTGTGAAAGATAAAAATGGTAGATTACTAGTGGAGAAGGGAGAAAAAGTAAACAGATGGAGAGAACACTTTAATGAACTGTTGAACATAGAGAATGAAAGTAATGCAAGTATAAGTGGTTGGGAAATGGCAGGGAGAAGGAGGGTTGTGAGAAGAGAGGAAGAAATCAGTAGGATGGAAGTGGTGGAAGTAATGAAGAAAGTTAAAACGGGGAAAGCCCCAGGAATTGATGGAGTGTGTGGTGAAATGCTGAAGCATGGGGGAGAGAGAGTGAAAGAATGGATGTGGAAGGTGTGCAGATTGGCTTGGAAGGAGGGTAGAGTCCCGGAGGATTGGAAGTCAGGTATAATTACTCCTCTGTACAAAGGAAAAGGGGAAAAAGCAGTGTGTGGTAATCATAGGGGCATTTGCCTTCCCAGTGTAACAGGAAAAGTATATGGTAGGATACTTATTGACAGAGTTAGGGAAATTACTGAGGAATTAGTTGGAGAAGAACAAGGAGGTTTTAGGAAGAGAAGAGGTTGTGTAGACCAGATATTCATTCTTAGATCCGTAGTGGAAAAGTTTCTAAAGAAGGGAAAGAAGTTGTATGCTGCCTTCATGGATCTGCAGAAAGCATATGACAGCAAGGATAGACAAGGATTGTGGAAGGTATTAAGAATATATGGAGTGGATGGGAAGTTGTTGAAGGCAGTGAAGAGTATGTATGAGGGTGCTAAGACTGCAGTGCGTGTGGATGGCAAACTGAGTGAATCTTTCCACTTGAAGGTTGGATTGAAACAAGGATGTGTCATGTCTCCATGGTTGTTCAATCTGTACATGGATGGGGTTATAAAAGAGATACAAGGTCGGGCAGTGGATGTTGGAGCGGCCCTAGTGAGAGAGGGTAGTGTTTGGAAACTCCCTGTATTGTTGTTTGCAGATGATACTGTGTTGTTGAGCGAAGATGAAGGGGAGCTGCAAGGCTTGGTAGATGAGTTTGGGAGAGTGTGTAAGAAACGGAATCTAAAGATGAATGTAGGGAAGAGTAAAGTGATGGTCTTCGAGAGAAGTGAAGCCAGTGAATGTACAGTGAGATTGGATGAGAAGGATATGGAGAATGCGAGTGAATTTACGTACTTGGGCAGTGTGATGAGTAAGGATGGAAGTCTGGAGGGTGAAGTGCTCGAAAGGGTGCAGCAGGGAAGGAAGGTTGCTGGTTCGTTGAAAGCAGTGATAAGAAATGGAGGTGAGCATGGAAGTGAAAAAGTTGTTACATGACAGTATTGTGATACCAACTCTGACATATGGAAGTGAAGCTTGGACCCTGTTGGAAGGACAGAAGTCAAGAGTGACAGCAGTGGAAATGAGTTATTTGAGAGGAGCGTGTGGAGTCACATGGAGAGACAGACTAACAAATGAGGAAGTGAAGGAGCGTTGTGGTGTGGTTGAGGACGTGATGGGAAGAGTTAGGAGAAACACATTAAGGTGGTTCGGGCATGTGGAGAGGATGGAGAGTGAAAGACTGACGAGGAGAGTGTATGTGAGTGAGGTGGAGGGGGCGAAAGGGAGGGGGAGGCCGAGGATGAGATGGAGGGATGGAGTGGAGAGGTATATGAGAAAGGGGGGTGTGAGTTGGGAGCATGGTAGTGAAATAGCAGGGGACAGAGTGACATGGAGGCAATTTGTTTGTGGCCACCCCATGCGGGATTGAGGCGTCTGGCAACAGATAGATAGATAGATAGATATATAACAAAATCAAAATATATATTATACAATATGCCCCAAACAAATTGAGCTCATTGGCATAAATCTATAACACATGCCAGAGCCATGACAGGGGTGCATGACGTCATAGATTGTTGCCATTCAGTCACAACACGTGGCATCATTATTTCAGCCCAAACCGAGTATTTAGCTCCCCTGCATGTCCCTATCTATCTCATGTATACACCCGTATACATGAGCGAATTTGGTTTCTCAGCCGAACTTTTTTTATGTATGCAGGAGTATACATATGTGGAATTTGGTAATGAAGAGGTTAAGACCCACTATTAGAAATAAAACACGAAAAATAGAATAGTACATAAAATGCTAGCTACTTATAAAAGTTGAAGGAGGCCCGCCTCCTGCATAAAACTAAAAACATCAATAAAATCACTGAGGGCTCCACCAAGCATCGAAGACAGACAGTAGGCACCATCTGCCCCTTTATGCCTACAAAGGAATCTCTGACGTAGGTACCCCAGACTTGGACACTTGACCAGCAAGTGACAGACAATAAGAGGAACAAAGCAATCATCACAGTACGGCTGAGTCCCATCACTCATCAAGAACCACGCGTAAGCTGAGAGTGCCCAATGAGAAGCCTGTAAGAGCCACCTCCAATCACCGAGGCAGGATGCAGGTGGGGAAGGCAGCAGGTGTGTCTGGGCTGAGTGCCGAAATGTTGAAAGCCTCAGGAGACGTAGGAGTGAGGTTAGTCACTGACCTGATAAATATGATTACATACAAGTATGTTGTCCAAGATGACTGGCTGAAGAGCGTAACTGTAAATGTGTACAAAGGGAAGGGTGATGCCCTGGAAAGAGGAAATTATAGACATAAAGCTTATGATCAGATAATGAAGGTAATGGAGAGTTCAAGATGGCACGATTAGGGAAAGAGTGCATACTGATGCGATGCAGTTTGGGTTTAAGCCAGACAAAGGGACCACTGATGCATCATTAAATGTTCGACAACTTCAGGAAAAACATATAGGAATGAAAAGGGAAATGTACTTTGTTTTTACTGATTTGGAGAAGGCCTCTGACAGTTTCTCGAGAGGAGGTGAAGTGAGCAATGAGAAAAGTTGGGAGCGAGGAGTGGCTGATTAGGGTAGTTATGGCCATGTATGTGGGTGCTCGCACCCATGTAAAGGTGAATGAAGCTTTGAGTGAGGAGTTTCCGCGAATCTTGGTGTGCAGCAGGGGTCAGTCTTGAGTCCCTTGTTGTTTATTATGGTACTTGAAGCCCTCTCATGTGACTTCAGAAATGGATTCCCATGGGAGGTGTTGTATGCTGATGATTTGGTGCTGACTGCAGAGAATGAAAAGAAGCAGAGGAAAGATTTAGGAAATAGAGAGAGAGTATAGGATACAAGGGCTTAAGAGTAAATACAGATAAAACAAGAGTAACTATATATCTAGGGTTTGAGGCAGTACTGTCAAAGAAGAGGGGAAGTGGCCATGTGCGATTTACTATAAGGGTGTGGGAGGTAATCCCATCTTATGCGGTGTTTGTGATAAATGGGTGCATAAGAGATGTAGTGTTATTAGAGATAGATGCCGCGATGATACTGATTTCATGTGTGCGGTATGTTGGGGAGAGCAGGTGGAGATTGCCAGGCATGAAAGAAATGAACTTGCTGGTAAGTCTCTTGAGTGTGTGGAAGAGTTTTGTCATTTGGGAGACATGTTATGTGCTGGAAGTGGGGCTGGAGCTAGCTCTGTGGCTAGATAGGGGAGTGGTTGGAGGAAGTTCAAAGAGCTGTTGCCTCTCCTGACACTGAGAGGGTTCTCCCTCCATGCTAAGGGATCTTTGTATGTGGCATACAGTATGTTAAGAGTGTAAGACCGTATGGTAGTAAGACCTAGGCAGTAATGGAAGAGGATATTCACAGGCTCAAACAAACAGAAATGGCAATGATTAGGTGGATGCACAGTGCGTTCCTGAGTGCAAGGCCTGGGGGAGCTAGGTTTACGAAAGAAAAGTTGAGAAGCAGGATGGGAATGGAGTGTTTTTTTTTTTTTTTTTT
>JAGKTI010009511.1:0-11174 GCA_018397915.1 Birgus latro | reverse complement strand
GGAGATAAGTAAACAGCACAGATATATTTAGTCAGAGAATGACAGGAAAGCCGAAGCCAGAGAGCAGAGAATTCAGAAGAATCAAGTTCAGGAACACGAGAGCAAGATAGATCGTTGCGTACGTATACGCAACAGCCACCTTTGGCTTTGAAACGAGAATAGAGAAAGTAGGAGGATACAGAAAAGGGTTTGCTGTCAGTTGCCTCAGACAGCTGAGTCTCAGTGAGAAAGAGAAGGTGAGGTTTAGAGGAGAAGAGGTGGTGCTCAACAGCGTGAAAGTTAGAGGAAAGGCCGCGAATGTTACAGAAATGAAGAAGGAGTGAGTCGGACAGTGGTTCCAGGCAGCTCTTCGAGTCGTCACCGGGAGAGGGGCGGATGGTGGGGGCATTTATGGTCCCCCCCCCCTGGGGACTCCGAGGCATGATTTTTATGCGCCATTATGAATTTTGAAAAGGAAGTGTAGTGTGTAGCGTGTATGTAGTTTGGTGTTGACAGTTAGAGAAACTTGTATAGGAGAGCATGCTGGTCTACTCTCTGTGTAACTGTATTGGTGTTGTGATGAGGAGGGGTAGACTGAGATGGTCTGGGCATGTGGAGAGGATGGGGGATGATAACTGGGTGTAGAAAGTGAGAAGTGTTAATGTTGGGGGTAGAGCAGTGAGAGGCAGACTGAGAAAGACAAGGGATGAGGTCACTGAGTGTGGCCTCAGGGATGTGGGACTAAATAGGGAAGTTGCCAGAGATCGAGCAGCATGGACAGCCGCCATTAAGTGACCAAGGCCGACACATGAAAGCATGTTGGAGCCTCAAAAAACAAAACTAATATGATATCTTTACCATGAACTCTGCAATCTTACCTGTTAGCATCATGGGGGCAGAAGGCAAGTGCAATGGCACATCCCCCAAGTGTAGGGAGAGTAAAGATGTGGGCTGCAGATGGGAGGTTGTAGCCTTGGATAAGACGGTCCTGTCCAGTGGTGATGACATTATTTCCAGCAATATGCAAACTATACAAGGCACGTGTATGGAGGTGGTGCAGCACCTGATAAGGTAGACAGGAAAAGGTTAGACTGAGCTATACAGATGACTATGGTTAGTAAAACTAATATTTCTTTGATTAGTATGACTAAATGTTGAAGAAATGAATGGATATGTTACCTTAATGTGATTTACCAAACTTTTAAAAGACTGGTAAGGTGATTATGATCTTTTTTTTATTATTTTTTTTATTTAAGGCCTTTTTGCACATCATGTACTGAAAATATCTTTATGGATTCTTTTGTGTATATCATGTGTTGCTTTCATAAGTTTTTAAGTCTAAACAGTATGCATCTATACATCACAGGTTTAACCTGTAGTATCAGGCTATGTTTGTGGTAGGTGGGGGCGCTCACCATCCACTCACTCGGCATAGTGTTGCACTCGGGTGTCTGCCCTTTCCTCTCTTCCATCCTTCAATCCTCTTCTGTCTTTCTTTCCTTCATTCGTTGTCCTTCTGCCTATGGGTGACTTTACACTCCCTCTTCTGTCTTTCCTTCCTTCATTCTTTCCTTGTCCTTCTGCCTGTGGGTGACTCTACACTGAGTAACAAGCCAAATGGTTTCCTGTACACCAAGAAACCATTTACTAAGCTGGGTGGTAACCATATAACCAAATTTTGGCGCCTGGTGGTTTTAGTGGGTAATTATGGCACTCCAATCAGGTTGAGCCGGTGAAGGTTTATATCCAAGGGATGGTTGGGGTTTAAAGCTCACGCAATGCCACTTAGGGATGAGTGAGGCTGGTCACTCTCATCTTAAATGTCAGGACCAACTTGCCTAGCCTCGGGCTCCTACACTCTTCTGTGAGGCGACAAAGGACTGATGATGATGATAAATGATGATGATATTTATAGAATGATGGAATCGTCCATGTTTTGACGGGGAATAGTCTGACGACAAATTGACTTCACGGTGAATTTTCCCAGAACCAGTCCACGTCCCTTCTCACAGTATTGCTGTATGTGAGGATATTTTCGTAGCTCTACAACTTTCCACATAGACATGCCTCCCATGCACCCTGCATCATCTCCAGCATTCGGGGAGCCCGCTGCAAAGAAGCAGCAGCACCGTACTCTAACTCTGGAGAGGAAATTGGAAATCATATGAAGCCACGAGGAGGGGCAGGGAGTCTTGGAGATTGCGCGTGCTTCAGGCCTTGCAGCTTTCATCGTTGGGACTGTGACCAAGAAAAATGAGATGTACAAGAAAATGGCCACCTCATTCTCTACATCTACAGGTATTACTTACTTCAAAACAGGAGGGGTAAATTAAAGGTGGGGGGTCCAAGGAGGTCCTGGAATGCATCCCAAGGAGGTCCTGGAATGCATCCCCCATTTCTATGTATATTTCAATGGGGAAAATCATTCCGATATACAAAATTTCGAACAATGAAAGTTTTTTTGGTCCCTATCCCTTTCCTATATCGAAGACTCACTGTGTATATTTATTCATTATCCAATCCTGTCACCCCACAGAGGAGCGTAGGAGCCTGGGGCTAGGCAAGTTGGTCCTGACATTTAAGATGAGAGAGACCAGCCTCACTCATCCCTGAATGGCATTACGTGAGCAACAAACCCCAACCACCCCTTGGATATAAACCTTCACCGGCTCAATCCGATTAACCCACCAGGCGCCAAAATTTGGTTATATGGTTACCACCCAGCGCAGTAAATGGTTTCCTGGCATACAGGAAACCATTTGGCTTGTCACTCAGTGTAGAGTCACCCACAGGCAGAAGGACGAGGAAAGAATGAGGGCAAGAAAGACAGAAAAGGGAGTGTAAAGTCACCCGTAGGCAGAAGGACAAGGAAAGAATGAAGGAAAGAAAGACAGAAGAGGACTGAAGGGAACAAGAATGGAGTAACTGTGTGTGAGTGTGTTGTCCTAGATGATTGGCTGAAGAGTGTAATTGTAAATGTGTACAAAGGGAAGGGTGATGCCCTGGAAAGAGGAAATTATAGAGGTATAAAGCTTTCAGATCAGATAATAAAGGTAATGGAGAAAGTTCTGAAAGGTATGATTAGAGAGAGAGAATATTGATGAGATGCAGTTTGTGTTTACGCCAGGCAGGGGGACCACTGATGCCATATTCATCGTTTGACAGATTCAGGAAAAATATTTTGGAAAGATAAGGGAACTACTTTGTTTCTCCTGATTTGGCAAAGGCCTTTGACAGAGTCCCTAGAGAGATGGTGAACTGGGCAATGAGAAAGCCTGGGTTGGCGAAGTGGCTGATTAGGGTGGTTATGGCCATTTATGTGGGTGCACGCACCAAGGTAAGAGTGAATGGAGATATGAGTGTTGAGTTTTCCATGAATCTTGGTGTGCATCAGAGGTCAGTTTGAGTCCCTTGTTGTTTATCATGTTACTTGAAGCCCTCTCACATGACCTCAAAAATAGACTCCCATGTTGTATGTTGATGATTTGGTGTTGATTGCAGAGAATGAAAGGGAGGCGCAGGAAAGATTTATGAAGTGGAGAGATGGTACGGGGCACAAGGGCTTAAAGGTAAATATAGATCAAACAAAAGTGACGATATCTAGGGTTGGTTGCGGTACAGTCAAAGAAGAGGGAGAGTTGCCCCATGAAGAGCATAGGAGCCTGGGGTTATGCAAGTTGATCTTGATATTTCAGATGAGAAGGACCAGCCTCATTCATCCAAGAGGCAATACGTGAGCAATAAACCCCAGCCACCCCTTGGATACGGAAACCTGCACAGGCTCAATCATACAGGCACTGCCCAGGGGGATTTTGTCCTCGAGGTATATTGTGTATGGGGGGATACTGTCTGGGGGGATTTTGTCCTCAGGCGATATTGTGCAAGGAGGGTTATTGTCCTACAATCAAGTCTTAGTCATTCTGTTAGAAAATGTCCTCATTTTCTTGGGTTGATTTTGTAGCTGCCTTCATGAGCCATTAGTGTAAAACAAGACACCCTATGCAGGCTAGCTTATTTTCATCATCATCATCTGGACCTTTTCCACCCTAGGGCAGGGTGAGAAGTAGAAACCTCCGGACAGCCAAAGTTTAATCAATCCAATGGGCCAAGCTTCCATTCACGCATCATTCAAGGCCTCAGAATCCTGGCTCTATCCGATAGCTCAAAAACATTCACCGCATTCTGCAGCTTCACATAAACGTATCCGATAGAGTCAATCTGGACGCTGTCATGATAAAAGGGGTGCCAAATCCCTGATCATGCACTTCTCACAACACTCATCCAGCCAGCTCGATCTCTAGTCAGTCCCTTAGCCTCACCGACTTCCATACTTCTCCTCCTCACACATTCATTCACCATATTTCATCACCTTCTCCTTGGCCTACCTCGCCTCCTTCCTCCTTCATATTCGCTCAGATATACCTTTTCACCACTCTACTGTTATCCATTCTCTCCACATGACCATACCATCTCGGTGCACTCTCTTCGATTCTGGTGTCCATAGACTTCCCCACTCCACATCTTTCATGAATCACATTATTTCATATCCAACCCACTCTGTACTCCACATACATTCCTCAGCAGTCTCATCTCCATTGCTCTTGCTCTTGACTTTTCATTTGCATGCCACACCATAGTCTCACATCCATATGTTAAAGTTGGCACAAACACTCCTTCATGAAAGCCTCGTGCAGCTGCAACACTCAAGCCTGTTTCTTACCACAGCCTTCATAGCACTAGCTATTTTCCTTCCTTGTGTCACTCTACTTTCCACTTCTTTTGCACATTTTCCTCTCTTTTCTGTCGCTGAACCCAGGTATTTGAACTCTCTCACCAAATCCAGTCTCTCTCCACTCACTGTAACATTACACTGGGAATCACCTTCTCTTTCAATAACCATCACTTCAATCTTTTCTACATTTACTCACAAGACACAACACTCCGAGACATCAGCAAAACTCTGCACTAGTCTACCAAGTTCTCATCTGGTATTTGCAAGTAGTACTGCATCATCAGCATACAACAAATTTGAGATATTCCATTCATTGCCATTCATTACCAATGCCATCCCTCTCTCCATTACTCGTGTTTTTACTTCTCTCATCACCCCATCCATTTAAATATTGAACAACCATGGGGGCACTACAAAACCTTGTCGCACCCCCACACCGATTTGGAACTAGTAATCTCTCTACTACCCGGACGTCCACTATCCAGATACATCACTATTCAGACATCGCAGACTGTCCGACCCCCAAAATGCCCAAAAATTCGAAAAAATCCTGAAAAAAATCCATTTTTTCCGGACCGCATCAGTTTGAATTTCCCACGCGCGCCAAACAGCTGTGTTTTCGCGCCTCCCGCCTCTCTCACGGTTGCATTTCCCACTCAGCTACCGGCTCATCAACTCGCTATCAACATGGCTCATCAAGTGCTTGGTTTTGTGGTGATTCCCTAACTCAGGCAGGGCTTGCTGCTGCTCTGCACCTTCTTCATCGTGTGTGTGATGATGGCCCCGCCACTTAAGAAGAAGAAGAAAGTGGTTTTGACTCTGGAGAAGAAATGGGAGCCATTGTAGAAAGTGGACGCTGGGTGGCCGACATCACGGATCCTCCGTTAATTCAACCTCCCTCGCTCCACTTTGTTTGATATCAAGAGGTCCCGAGACAAACTACAGCAGTACATGGCTGATTTTGCTTCGAAAACCAGACAGAACGTGGAGAGGAAGATGATGTTTACTCCTACGTATGCAGACATTGACCGTTCCACGCTCATCTGGTATCGACAACAACGTGCTGCTGGTGTGTTGGTACGTGGAACGGAGCTGAAAGCTGCTGCCGAGAAGCTTGCAAGGCTTCACGACACCCCAGACTTCAAGGCATCTGAAGGCTGGCTCTTCGCATTCAAGTTACGGCACGGACTTACCAACCGTAAGGCCCATGGCAAAGCTCTGGACGCTACGACAAAGGAATAAAAGAGTTTCGGCAGAAGGTGAAGGGCATGATTGACAGGGAGGGCCTCACTCCTGGTCAAGTCTACAACGCTGACGAAACTGGCCTATTTTATCGTTCAATTCCCACTAACACTCTCGCAGAGGAGACGGAGAAGCATGTACCTGGCCCCAAGCTCTCCAAGCAAAGGGTGTCTTTGTGCTGTACAAATACTAACAGCATCCACTGGCTCAAGCCTGTTATTGTTGGCCGTGCAAAGCAGCCTCGGTGCCTTCATGGGTTAATGGATGTCCTTCCTGTCGTGTGGTATCATTCTCTGAAGGCTTGGTTCACAACCAAGATCTTCAGAAACTGGTTTCACCAACACTTTGTCAAGGAGGTCATTCATTATCAGACGGAGACACTGAAAATCCCACGTGACCAGGTAAAGGCCCTCCTGATTCTAGACAATGCACCTGCACATCCGTCTGAGAAGGAGTTGGTGGCTGAAAATGGCCGCATTAGGTGTCTGTTTTTGCCACCTAATACGACTGCTCTCATCCAACCAATGGACCAGGGAGTGATTGTGGCAGCGAAGAGGCTCTACCGACGGAGGTTTTTGGACAAGGTGATGGTTGTCTACAAGGACGAGGACAATCGCAGGGAAGGACGAGACATGCGAGACAAAAAACTGTCGAAAACCTTTGCCGATACAACCTCAAGTCTGCCATCTACAACTGGGCCAGTGCATGGAAGGAAGTCTCTGTCAAGACTCTAGAAAATGGTTGGTCTCGGCTGCTTCATGGAAGTGACGTGGTGCACGACTTTCTAGGTTTTGACGTGGATGACTTCCATGCAAGGCTTCGTGCGGGTGGAGACAATGTGGATGTCAACGAAGTGCATGAGTGGTTGGATGACGACGAGGGTTATCCTGGGTATCAGATCATGTCTGATATCAAGATCACATCTACTGTTGCCGGTCCGAGTACCCAGCAGGAAGATTCCGACGAGGACAGCGACGATGATGCGGACTCCTCACGGTTTGCCACTACTCCAACCATCCCCAAGCTGAGCGCAATCCGGGAACATGTGGAGTTCGTCCACGACTACCTGGAACACCCGGACTGTGACAGGGAGATGGGGCCCTTGGGACTTGTGGATGAAGTGCGAGCTTTCAGGCAGTGCATCATTAATCGTCAAAATCGTCGTTGCTTGCGTCAATCAACCATTGACAGTTTTTTCAGGCCAGTCAACCTTGCCGTCGTCAGCCCTCGCCCCACACCATTACCTCACCAAGACAGGCCTTCTAGCTCCGAGCCACAGCCTAGCACATCAGGCACGGCGGAGTCACCACCGGATGTGAGTTTGCGGCTATCTTCTGAGTCCTCTGCAGTGGATAGCATATCACCAAGTCCCACCAAGGAGCCCCAACGCCGCCTCCGTCAGCTCATCTCGGACTCTGACAGCGACTAAATTCTCCAGGACTCGTCACTAGACCACACGGGAATTTACAGTTATGTACAATGCAGTGAAGTGATGTGATGCAAAGTACAGTTAGTTATGGGAAAGGAAACACTGTGGAAGTGCTGGTGAGAAGTGCTGGTGAGTGTAAAGTGCAGCGGAAGTGCCAAGGTGCGTCAGGTGCACAGTCTTACTGTCAGAGTCTGAGATGACAGGGTGGGTTATGCAGTGAAGTGATGTGATCCAAGGTACAGTTAGTTATGGGAAACATTGTGGAAAGTGCAGGTGAGAAGTGCTGGTGAGTGTAAAGTGCAGCGGAAGTGCCAAGGTGTGTCAGGTGCACGGTCTTACTGTCAGAGTCTGAGATGACCGAGTGGGTTATACATCAGGACAGCGGCATCATTCTCGTAAGTACCCTAACTTCATCAAAATTCCTTGTTTTGTTCTTCCCATATCATTAATCTCATGCATAGACTGTGTGAAAGATGATTTCCATAAAGATTTTCATGTCTAACCTGTTTTCAGCATGCTGTAAAGTGGTAAAAAAATTCACATAAATGGAAATCATAATTTCCTGCTTTCAATTTAATTTTTTCATGCATGGTTTTGAAGTGCACCAGCTATGAAAAAGGTGAATGCCATTGATTTGTGTGAAAGATGATTTCCATAATGATTTTCATGTCTAACCTGTTTTCAGCATGCTGTAAAGTGGTAAAATATTCCCATATGTGTAAATCATAACTTCCTGCTTTTAATTTTATTTCTTCATGCATGGTTACCACTAGTATTGAAGTGCACCAGCTGTGAAAAAGGTGAATGCCATTGATTTTCATGTCTGGTACCTAAACAAACCTGCCAACTCAGTGAACAGCTGTGCCTAACTTACCTCAAATTCATCTTTTTGGGGTTAAATTTAAATGAATTCATGCTTTGTGTTCATTATCTTAGTGCACTAGCTGTGAAAAAGGTGAATGCCAGTGAATTTCATGTCTGGTCCTAACCTAACCTAACCATTTTTCTGGTAACAATTTACATCATTTACTGTATTTGATGCTTTGTATCCAATAATTTAGTGCATACAATGTGAGAAGAGATGATTTCCATGTCCGATACCTACTTACACTATGGTGGCAAGTTGTGAGCACCTATGCCTTACTCACCTCTAAATCATCATTTTTTGGTTAAAATTCAGTGCATTATTTATGTGAAAGGGAACTTAAATAAGTGCTATGCATGACCGGTAGGGAGGTAGGAAGGTGGTTTTCTGATTTAGGTTTCTGTTAGGTTAGGGTCAGGAATGACCGGCGCTGGAGCTTCAGGGCCACTATTCGGACAAGACCACTGTCCGGACATGCCTTTGGCTCTATTACGTTGGATAGTGGAGGGATTACTGTATACACTTAGATACAGTACTCATTTACCCTTTCACATGCCTCACTACAGCCATAAAAACTCTTCACGACACCTAGCACCTTACCATCTACACCGTACATGTGCAAAACCTTCCACAATCCTTCTGTCTACTTTGTTGTATGCTTTTTCCAGATCCATGAATGCCTTATACACCTTATAGTCCTTCTCACAAGCCTTCTCCACTATCTGTCTCACTGAAAATATTTGATCCACACATACTCTCCACTCCTAAAGCCACCCTGTTCATCACTCTCTAGGACTTCTGATATCTCTCTTACTTTCTCTATGATAATTCTTCCATATACCTTCCTTACAACATTCAGTAAACTTATGCCACAATAATTCTTGCACTCACTTCGCTCACCTTTATTTTGTACAGGGGTACAATCAAGCGTTTTTCCACTCTACTGGCACAGTTTTGCTCCTCCATGCCTTCTTACACATCTCCAACAAGCACTTCATTCTGCTCTCTCCACTACACTTAATCACCTCTGCAAACACCTCATCAACCCTGGCTGCTTTCCCATTTTTCAGCCACTTCACAGTGATCTTCACATGTGCGAGTATTGTTTCCTGGCACTGTATTCCTACTATGCACACCCCCAAAACCTATCATGTTTACAGCCACTCTGCTCTCTCTGTTCCCATTCATCAGGCTTTCAAAATATTCTTTCCATCTGGTCCTTACTTCATCCTCATTGGTTAATAATCTACCACTTGCTTCCTTCACACTTTCACATTTCCTTCCAATGCCACTTCTACATTTCTGCACCTCTTTCCAGAATAACCTCCTTTTACAGAGTAATTTGCATTCATTTTTCTTTCTAGATCATCATTTATTTCCTCCTTTTTCCTCTTCACTAGTCTCTTTACGTGCCTCTTGCTCTCAATATATTCAGTTCTTATTTCAATTGAACCCCTGTCCTGTAACCACTCTAGCCACTTCTTCCTCTTTTTCTCCACTGCTAATAAAATGAGACCGTCTGTTTACATTTCTTTCCAAACAGAAACAAATAAATGTGTGTGAGTTCATTCATGTCCAGTTTGAAAATATCATCCTGTGAGAGATGGCAGTGTATGGAAACTCCCTGTACTCTTGTTTGCATATGATATGTTGTTAAGTTAAGATGAAGGAGAACTGCAAGGCTTGGTAGATGAGTCTGGGAGATTGTGTAAGAAACGGAATCTAAAGGTTAATGTAGGGAAGAGTAAAGTGATGGTCTTCGAGAGAAGTGAAGTCGGTGAATGTACAGTGAGATTGGATGGGGAGGATATGGAGAATGTGAGCGCACTTAAGTACTTGGATAGCGTGATGAGTAAGGATGGAAGATTATAGGATGCAGCAGGGAAGAAAGGTTGCTGGTTCCTTGAAAGCAGTGATAAGAAACAGGGAACTGTGCATGGAAGTGAAAAAGCTACTACATGACAGTATTGTGATACCAACTCTAACGTATAGAAGTGAAACATGGACCTAGTTGGAGGGACAGAAGTAAAGAGTGACAGCAGTGGAAAATGAATCTGAGAGGAGCATGTGGAGTCACATGGAGACACAGACTGACAAATGAGGATGTGAAGGAGCATTGTGGTGTGGATGTGGATGTCATAGAAAACATTAGGAGAAACATACTGAGCTGGTTTGGCCATGTGGAGAGGATGGAGAGTGAGAGACTGATGAGGAGAGTGCATGAGAGTGAGGGGGAGGCCAAGGATGAGATGGAGGGATGGAGTGGAGAGGTATATGAGAGAGGGGGGTATGAGCTGGGACAAGGGCAGTGAAATGGCAAGGGAGAGAGAGACATGAAGGTGATTTGTTTGTGGCCACCCCTTATGGGATTAAGGCGTGTGGCAACAGATAGATAGACACATCATGAATCCCCCTAGTGGTGGCGTGTGGTGGAGTGAGGATGGGGGGTAGAATTATCACGGTATTTCACTTATTTTCTTGCGACTTCCACTATTCTTTATGTTTCTACTTATTTTCTAGTTACTTATCATCTAGTTACTTCACTTATTTCATTTATTGTTATTTCTTTGTTTGTACTTATTATTATCTATCCATCCATCCGTCATCCAATCCTATGTCGCCCCATAACAAGTTCAGAAACCCGGGGCTAGGAAAGCTGGTCCCGACATTCAAGATGAGAGTGACCAGCCTCACTCATCCCTGAGTGACATTACGTGGGCAATAAACCCCAACCACCCCTTGGATAAAAACCTTTACCGGCTCAATCCGATTGGAGCAATGTAATTACCCACTAAACTACTTACTTATTTTCTGCTTACAGTGGGGCCCCTTGGATAGCAACCTTATTAGTCCACCAAAATGGCCGCTATGCATGAAATCGCTATCTGAGGGGCAAACTTCTTTCCTAAAAAATTAATACAGTCCTG
>JAGKTI010009510.1:16030-29801 GCA_018397915.1 Birgus latro | reverse complement strand
GTGCTGGGTGTTGTTTTGATGTTCCTTGGTGTGTGTGGATGGTGTGGGTTTGTGGAAGGTGCAGCGAGAATTTGGGTGCCTCTCACATCTAGACGATCCTCAACTATGAAGACTTTGGTTTCTTGGTGTAGGTGGTCTATAGGTATAGTAGCTGTGCAGCCCGTGATTATTTTTAGGATCTTGTTTTGTATGGTCTGAGGAGTGTTATAGGACTTCCATAATTCATCACCGAATGTATACAGTGGAGCCCCTCAGATAGCGTTTTTTTAAAGTAGCGAATCCATGGACAGCGACAGGAATGAAACTATCTCATAGCAATTAACGCTGCACGGTTAGCATAAATCCGCTAGGCATTTAACACGTAGCGAGCAGGTGGCCAGAGTTGCCAAGGTCGGACCCTGGTAACACTGATAGTGAGGGCGAGTCTATCGTCATTCAGTTCATTGACTCATGTGGAGTGAAAGTACGTATCTTAAGCTTTTCTTATAACTAATCTCCAACTATCTCTCTCCTACCAAATTTTACAGTTTTAAATTTTTCCTTTACCTTTACTTTTCTCTTGGGGGAATGCCGGTATCTAGGTGATACTGACGGGTGGAAGGTGAACCTCTCTGCAGTTACCCCAAGAAGAAGAAGAAGAAGATTGTTTGTTTATCCATGCGCCGCGCATTCATTCAACTTGTCACAGTCTCATCATTGTTAAAGTTTTTTGTGACCTTCCATTTATTGTCTGGCAACTGAGTGTTCTAATATCATGGTTTCAACTTCTGGGGCTGGCCCAAGTGGTGGTGGTGGCCCAGGAAAAAACAGGAAGTGCTGGTAATGTAAGTGACCGAAAAGGCCAGACAATATATGCGTGGCAAGCCAAAGAAACAATACTGCGTGGAGGAAAAGAAAAAGATAATTTTTTGAATATGTAGTATACGTTTCTCTTATTACAGTACTGAAGAAATATGATGTGATACTGATGGGTAATGGAAGAAATTAGGGGTATAGCTGAAGGAGTCCAGGACTGTACTAATTTTTTTAGGTAAGAAGTTTGCCCCTCGGATAGCGATTTCATGGATAGCGGCCATTTTGGCAGACTAATAAAGTCGCTATCCAAAGGGCCCCACTGTACGAGGGCTGTTCAAAAAGTACTGTATCTGACCTTTGGCCGGGAAAAATATAATTATTCACCTGGCAGTCTGAAACCCTAATCCCCTTCAAAGTTTTCTCCTTGGGACTGCACACACTTCTCCCAGCAGTCCTACCATTGTTGGAAGCATTTCTGGAACGCATTTTTGGGTATGGAATACAGCTGGGTCACCGCATTCCAAACTGTGTCTTCTCATGACTTAAATCGGGTCCCTTTCGGCGGCATTTTCAGCTTGGGAAACAGGCAAAAATCACACGGAACCATGTCGGGAGAGTAGGGAGCTTGATGAGCCACAGGAATGTCGTGTTTGGCCAAGAAAGTTTGAATCAGATGCGAGGAATGAGCTGGTGCATTGTCATGATGCAGCTGCCAAGTTCCCACTCCCCATAGGTCAGGTCTCTTGTGCTGCTCATTCCTCGTATCTGATTCAAACTTTCTTGGCCAAACAACACTCCTGTGGTTCGTCAGGCTCCCTACTCTCCCGACGTGGGTCCTTGTGATTGTTGGCTGTTCCCCAAGCTGAAAATGCTGCTGAAAGGGACCTGATTTGAGTCACGAGAAGACATAGTTTGGAATGCGATGACTCAGGTGTACTCCATTCCCAAAAATGCATTCCAGAAATGCTTTCAACAATGGCAGGACTGCTGGGAGAAGTGTGTGCAGTCCCAAGGAGACTACTTTGAAGGGGATTAGGGTTTCAAACAGCCAGGTGAATAATTATATTTTTCCTGGCCAAAGGTCGGATACTTTTTGAACAGCCTTCGTATATTGTTTGTATACTGTGGTGGTGGTTTCTTTGTTGTGTCCAAATGTTGTATGGGCAAATGACCTCAAGGAACTGAGTCTTGGTATTAATTCATTTCTGATGGTTGTGATGTGTTGTTTAAAAAACATTAATGTACTGTATGTTACACCAAGGATTTTGGATGTGTGTGTGTGTGCGGTAAGGGAGTGTTGTTTATGGTGAGGTGTGAAATGTGACTGTGTTCTGCTGTCCAGTTTGTGAGAAGGGTCACTGTAGATTTGGCTGGGGCTATTTTGAGCCTGTTTGTGGTGAACCATTCATGTAGTGTGTTAAGGTAAGGTTGGAGGATGCATGCAGCTATGTTTGAAGTTTGGTGTGTACATGTAAGTGTTATGTTGTCTGCATAGGAAGCTATGTGTATCTGTGGTGTGTGGGGTGTGGGTATGTCATGCATGTATAGGTTAAAGAGTGTACAGGACAAAACCAATTCTTGGGGGACGCCATTTGTGAAGTTTCTGATGTTCGTAGACTGACTGGCAAATGTTACAAGTGCATGTCTGCATGCTAGGTAGTTTGCCAGCCACCTTTTTGTGTTATTGTCAATATTTGTGTTGAATATTTTGTTTGTGAGGTTGTGGCGGGGGATGGAATCAAAAGCATTACTAATGTCTAGGGTGACAAGGAGTGTTCTGTGTGGTGGCCTGGCTGAATTCATGCCATCAAAAACTCTCTGTTTTAGATCTATAAGAAGAGTGTTTGTGGAGTGTAGTGGCCTAAAACCATGTTGTGATGGGGCTAGGGGTGTGTGAGGCATAGCTAGTTGTAGTACTAGTCGTTCAGTGACTTTGGAGGGGGTGCAGAGGAGTGTGATGGGGCGGTGTGAGGAAGGTACCGTAGGGTCTTTGTTGGGTTTGGGGATAGTGATGATAATGCCATGCTTCCAGATGATGGGTATTATGTTGTGTGAGTTGCTGTAGTTTGATATGTTGGTGAGTGCTTGTAAGCCTTGTGGTCCAAGGTGTTTAAGGTGTATGTTGTCTGGTCCAGTGGCAGATGAGTGCTCGAGGTTGCTAATGATGTGCTTCATCTGGTTGTGAGTGAAACGTGCGAAGTCTGGGTAGGTGGGGAACTGTCTCTTACGTCGGATGATACGTCGGTCGTCGCAATGAGGGGGTTTAGATGGCTGACATGTGAAAAGTGATTGATGAGAGTGTTTGCTTGTTGTTTGTTTGAAGGTACGGTGCCTGTTGTTGTGATGGCAGAATGTGATTGTGTAGTGTTACTGTTGGAGAGTGTGATGCTGTTTAATGTTTTGTAGAGTTTGCTGGTGTTTGTTTTGTGATCAAGTGTTTGGAGATAATTATTCCAATTTAGTGTTTGCTGTTCTGATATTTCACTGTTTATCTGAGTGTTGAGTTCTTGTATTTGTTGTACGGTGTCATGTGTGTGAGGTGTTGGGGAGTGTCGTAGTGTGTCCCGTTGTCTGATGAGGCCTTGAATTTCTGGTGTGAAGTTGGGGTTGTCTTTTCTGTTGCCTCTAGGGATGTGTCTTTTGTCTGTGTTTTGTATAACTGTATCGAAAGTGTGCACAGCTGTGTTGACTTTAGTGATGGATGTACTGTTTAATGTTTCAAAGTGGTGTTCTGTTTCAGCTGTGAAGGCCTCCCAGTTGGCTCTCTTATAATTAGTGTATGTGTGTCTGTGGCCAGCTTGGGTGATTCTGGTTTTGGTGGTGGTGATGACTGGGAGGTGGTCAGAGCCAAAGGTTCTGACCACTCTCCAGGATGTTGTGGGGGCAAGGTTTGGGGAGCAGAAGGTGATGTCTGCAGATGATGGGAGGAAAAGGGCTTGGTGTGGGATATGGGTATGTTGATTGGGATTATTAACCCGTCACGTCCTGACCAATTTCCAACCTCTGATACCACCCAGTCCCGAGGATTTTCAGAATTATTATTTTTTTGGTCAGACCTTCGCTTTTGGTGAGAAACATCGAAAATTCATTGAGAAATCACCTTCCTGAGGCTATAAATGGTGCTACAGGTGATGAGTCAGCCTTACATTTTCCCTCTTTCTCAGGGTACCTGGTTAAAGAAAATGAACTATGGAAGGGTTAACTAATTCAAGCCACTTTAAATTACGTATTTATTTATGTATTTGGTACGAACTTAAGTGTAGTACAAGACTATATTGGTTTTCACACATTTATATAAGCAATAGAAGCAATGTTCAGTCACCAAACACATCCACATATGGCACCTTCCTTTATGACATTACCACCTCATCATTTCTGTTTGTTTCTTGCTCTAGCTTCTTTATTTCTTTGTCCTCCACCTCAGGAATCACTTTCACCGTGAATTTTGTCATTGGAGAGACCATGGGGCAACATACCTTTACTGGCCAGGTTACTGCTAACAGGTGAATTGCCCAGTGTGAGGGGGGGAGGGAGGGGGAAGGGGGGTTAGGTGGGGCCAGGCAGTATCCCTGCTTGACAGCAGGTAGAGGAATTGTGCAAATTATGACCCTTGCAATTGAGCGACGTACCCGTACATCGATGGGTGTAGCCGTGACAAAATGTTGCGACGTACCTATACGTCGATGGGATTCCTCGGGTTGAGTATGAAAAGATGATCTGTCTGGGTTTGTAGTGCCAGCCCTCTGTCTGTGTCAGGGTTGTTGACATGCCAGGCCGACGCCTTGGCGTTGAAATCACCACCCAGGATGATGATGGGTATGTTAGTGATGTGGCGTATTTGTGGAGGGTAATTATGTGGTATTATGGGGGACAATTGGAGGGGGGGGTATATATATATGTTGGCAATTGTGGTGTGTGATTTGTTACCAATGCATATTTTAATTGATTGTATTTCTGTTGTAGTGTCATGTGGGGGGAGAAGTGACTGTGTGTGCAATGGTATCTGAAAAGAAGATGGATTTGTGTACCAGGGTGATGAGTCCAACGCCACTGCCATCAGCCAGGACTTGTCTGATGGTGGTGAAATTATGAAATGGAAGAGTTTTTTGTGTTCTGTGTAGTTTTGTTTCTTGTAAGATGGCAGTGTGTACGTTGTGTTGTTTGATGAATTGTGTGAATTCTTGTTTTTTGGTGTTTATGCCATCTACGTTTAACTGAAGGATGTTTATGTTATGTGTGCGATGTGTGTTGGGTGCTGCAGCACGGAGGGGAGGTGGTGGTATGGGTGGAGGGGAAGGGGTAGGAGAAGGATGTGATGCAGGTAAGGGTTAGGGTGGGATGAGAGGAGTTGGGGGATTGGATGGTGTGGTAAGGATTGGTGGGTTAGGCTGAAGAGGTGTGGAGGAAGTAGAAGTAAGGTTGGTGAGGGGGTTAGTGGGTGGGGGGAAGGAGCATAAGAAGCAGGTCCAGGTGTTTGTGTAGTGTTTTCTGGATGCAACTGTTGTGCAGGTGTAATGGGTCCAGTTCTTGCAGGAATTGCAAGGTACTGAACGGTGTTGTTGTGTGTGATGTGAAGAGAGATGTGGTAATTGCCCGGGTGACCAAAGCCACTCCCAGGTTCTCGGGCCCCGTGAGGGGCCAGGGGGGTTTGCGGTGGTTTGGCCCCCATGCTGTCCTCCTCTTCTCTTCGACAGCCTTGGGGGGGTAGACCCACGGCGAAGATGCCACCACTCCAGGTCCGAAGGTAGGGCAGATAGATACGGTGATGTGGGTGTGTTGGTTGGGGGAGAATGGGTGGAATATGTCAAGAATGTAATGAGGGTTGGGGTGGGATGGGAGGGGTTGGGGGATTGGATGGTGTGGGAAGGACTGGTGGGTTAGGCTGAGGAGGTGTGGAGGAAGTAGGATTAAGGTTGGTGAGGGGGTTAGTGGGTGGGGGGAAGGAGTATAAGGAGCAGGTCCAGGTGTTTGTGTAGTGTTTTCCGGATGCAAGTGTTGTGCAGGTGTAATGGGTCCAGTTCTTGCAGGAATTGCACTGTACTGAACGGTGTTGTTGTGTGTGATGTGAAGAGAGATGTGGTACTTGCCTGGGCGACCAAAGCCACTCCCAGGTTCTCGGGCCCTGTGAGGGGCCAGAGGGGGTTTGCAGTGGTTTGGCCTCCATGCTGTCCCCCTCTTCTCTTCGACAGCCTCTGGGGGGTAAACCCACGGCAAAGACGCCACCACCCCAGGTCCGCGGGGTAGGGTAGATATATATGGTGATATGGGTGTGCTGGTTGGGGGAGAATGGGTGGAATATGTCAAGAATATAATGAGAGTCAGTGAAAGAAGAATAGTACTGAAAATGCTGTTCGGTGGAATTATGTTTGCATTTATATTGGCGAATGCTTCACAGGCAGGATTGGATGAGACAGAGAATGACCTAATACGTGTGGTAAGTGGTATGAAGGACGATAACATTGTAGTTTTGGAAGGGGACTTAAATGTTCATGAAGTGATGCAGCTCAAGGATATGAAGGAGTACATGGGGGATGTGCATATGGTACAAGAAAAGAGGAAGGGGAGAGGATACTCAGATCTGGGGAGACAACAGACATGATTGTGTGCAAAGCACATTTTAGGAAAAGAAAGAGTAGGTTGATTACATATAAGTCTGGGGGAAACAGCAGATATTAGACTATTTCATGATCAGGAGGGCTAATAGGAGGTTAGTGAGGGAAGTGTGTGCTGCAACACAAGTTATTGATATGTGACATCGTGCTTAAGAAGCAGGTGATAAAAGATGACATATGCGCCTTGGAGGAAAATAAGGAAGATGAAAAACTGAGCAGTAAGGGATGGCCTCTAAGCTGAGATGAATAGAGTGGTGGCTGAAAAGGGAGCTATTGAAAGAAGTGTTAATGAACAGTAAAGAGCCCTCAAGAACAACCTCTCTGAGAGTTACTGTTTCAATGTGTGGATGGACAAGGGGCCCCCCCAAGACATAAAGTAATTTGGTGGTGGGATGAGGGTGTAGAAGCTGCAATTATGGTGAAAAGAAGGCTTTTTCTGGAGTGAAGAAAGGGTGGCAGCAGAGAGGAATACTTGGCTCCCAAGTGAAGGGCTAGAAGGGAGGTTTACAGGGCAAAGTCTGAATCTCAAAGACTTTTACTTGATACCCTATATTGTGGGGAAAGGAAGACTATATTTAAGGTAGCAAATCAGATGAAGAGGGAGAATAGGGATACCACTGGTGAATAATGAAGAAGGGATGTGGTGAACAGTGGGGATATTTAAGATGCCTGGAGAGAGCACTACAACCAGTTGTTGAATGAGGAGTCTGACTGGAACGGGGAAGGTTTAGAGCCACCAGATCTAGTGTTTGATCCTTGGTCTTTCATTGACGCTGCTACTGTGAGCAGGGCAATAGGCAGGATTGATTGACTGATTGACTGAATAAAATTAAAATGTGGTGGCGCAACTGCCAGGGTCATATGCCGCTGGGCGACAAGGTAATGGACTCCACAAATAAAATGTGCATTTTCAAAATAAAGTTAACCCCTTCGTTACCGACTCCTCCCCCAGCCGCTCCCTGCTCCCCCCTCAAACCGGATTTCCCATTCACTCCACTTGTTTGTAGGGTAGTGTATTGTTTATCCTTACATTGTTTCCTTTCGGTTTATATTACTGTATTTTTTTTTTTTGTATTGCCAAATACATATTGGCCATAAGATATATGTAATGAAGTGTAGTAGTAGTAGTTGTAGTAGCAGTAGTAGTTGTAGTAGCAGTAGTAGTTGTAGTAGTAGCAGTAGTAATAGTAGTAAGATATATAAAAAATATACATACTGAACATAAATAAAATGATTTGTAATTATTTACCTCGTTGTAATGTAGGCCTTAGGTGAGCTATGTAGTAGATAAGTCCGAGGCAGATGAGGTAGGTAGTAAGTAGACCTGAGGTAAGTGAGACAGGTGAGGCAGGAGAGGTAGGTGAGGCAGGGGAGGTAGGTGAGTAGGGTGGCGCACTCCGAGGCTGGCGCACCTGGTGCACTCCGAGGCAGGTGCACCGAAGCAGGTGAGTGAATCACTGGGCATGCCAGACCTGGAAGTGTTCGGAGGAACACAAACCAGGCTGCTGAGGGCAGGCAGGGCAATGTTTTCTGCTCAGCTTTGTCTTGCCCTCTCTGTGACATATCCTGCAGCTCTTCTGAGGTCGCTTGTTTTTCTCAGTGGCCTTTTCTTCTTCTTCTTGGTTTTTTTTTCTTCTTTGACCAGACATAAGGCAGCATATCCCATCAAGCACTGGAGGAGAAGTTCGTGGGTCACCAGCTTGACGAAGTCCCCAAATTCAATCCACTTCATGTCAGGGTGCAGATTCATGTAGATTGTTCTGGCGTTTGACAGCATACGTGAAATCATATGTAGTCCAATCTTCTTGAACCATGCATATGATTTACGAGTGGGATCAATGGGCTCCAACAGCTGGTCCACCAAATCTAGACCCCATCTGCTCGTTGTACTTCTGGATTGACACTGTTTTTTTTATATGTTCCTTCCTGCCTCCCTTCAGGTAACGTGTTCTCTCCACAAACCCAGCCTCGTACTTGGTGGTGATTACATTGACATATTTTGTGTTTCTAAACTTCACCAGAAGGGTGTTGTCATTCCTTGAGAATAGTGCTTGGCCTTTTTGCAGTGCTTCATTTCTCACAATTTGGGGGACTCCTCTAGTTGCACGTATAGTGTCTGTCATTAGTGTATCTCTCTCTAGCAAGTATTGGGCAAGGTGCAAGGAAGAGTACCAGTTATCTAGCACCACATGCCTTCCCTTTTTCAGGAGGTCGCCCATGAAGAAAACTGGTACTCGCTCAGATTTGCCCAAGGCAGACAGGTCTGGATCCTCCAATATCAGGTCATACAGGCATGGTTTATATAAGCAAAAATTCCATGTGAATCCTCTGGCACTGGGGGAACTAGGGCACAGTGCAAAGAGTTTCAGTCCAAACCACTTCCTCTTGGTTTTGATATATTGCCTGAAGTGTAGCCTGCCTTTGTAGAGGATGAGGGATTCGTCCACAGCAAAATTCTCCCCAGCAGAAAAGTACAGCATGCATTTTTCCTGCAGCATAGTAAGAAAGGTGGATATTCTGGTAATAGGCTTCTTGACATCTGCATCGTCAGGGTGTGAGTATCGGATAAAACGCTGAATTTGTGAAAACCTATTCCTGCTCATTATTGCTGAGGTAAACACAGGTGGGCCTTGGCAGAGTAATGAGGTGCTCCAGTAGTCTGAGAGTTTTGGTAATTTGTTGAGTCCCATCAATAGTTGCAAACAAATGAATATATTCACCTCATCCTCATGAACATCTTTCCACTTCTTCCACATAAATTTGTAAGGCCTGATATGAGGGTTCTCCCTGAAGAATCTGTGTGCCCACTCATTCTTCCACAAACACAGGGATTGGACTAGATCATTGGATAGAAACAGCTGAAAACAGTCCAAGGCACTCACTGCATGTGATTGATGATGATCAATAATGGCTGGATGCACATCGGGAGAGTCATCAATAATGTTAGGCAAACGGCTGGGTCGTTGGTCTGCAAAGGGATCAGCCATAAGTGTGAATTCTGGGGTAGCAGGGCCTGGTAATAATGGCGACACTGCTGAACCAGTGTCGGAAGCGTGACTTTCCTCCTCACTCTCGTCATCATTGCTAACTGAACTGTCATTTTCAGGCATATAATCTTCGTCTGAGTCAGACTGAGTCTCGTTGTCATCTGACCCCTCCAGTTCACTATCCCATTCCATTTCCACATCACTTTCACTGTCAGACGATACCATGGGAATCCTGCGTATCTCCTAACATGAGGAAATGGGGTACCTGTCCTGCAAGCACGTGTTTCCCTCCCTCCCTCCCCCCACCCGGGGGTACAGCAACGCCGGACTCGTTGCTAGGCAACCATGAGTTGATACCAAAAATCACATATGTTCTATATTATATCACATTATATAGGTATATATATAACGAAGAAGCTGAGAGACGGACAAGAAAGTTATATGTAGTGAGGAGGAGAGAGGTGAAAAGATTAGTAAGAGAGAGTAAGAAGAGAGTGGATGAGGAATTTGGAAGGAATTTGAGAGCAAAGTGGAGGGAATGTAAGAAAATGTTCTGGAAGGAGGTAAAGAGAGGTGGACAGGGTGCCAACGAAGTCAGTGGGGGTGTGAAAGATAAAAATGGTAGATTACTAGTGGAGAAGGGAGAAAAAGTAAACAGATGGAGAGAACACTTTAATGAACTGTTGAACATAGAGAATGAAAGTAATGCAAGTATAAGTGGTTGGGAAATGGCAGGGAGAAGGAGGGTTGTGAGAAGAGAGGAAGAAATCAGTAGGATGGAAGTGGTGGAAGTAATGAAGAAAGTTAAAACGGGGAAAGCCCCAGGAATTGATGGAGTGTGTGGTGAAATGCTGAAGCATGGAGGAGAGAGAGTGAAAGAATGGATGTGGAAGGTGTGCAGATTGGCTTGGAAGGAGGGTAGAGTCCCGGAGGATTGGAAGTCAGGTATAATTACTCCTCTGTACAAAGGAAAAGGGGAAAAAGCAGTGTGTGGTAATCATAGGGGCATTTGCCTTCCCAGTGTAACAGGAAAAGTATATGGTAGGATACTTATTGACAGAGTTAGGGAAATTACTGAGGAATTAGTTGGAGAAGAACAAGGAGGTTTTAGGAAGAGAAGAGGTTGTGTAGACCAGATATTCATTCTTAGATCCGTAGTGGAAAAGTTTCTAAAGAAGGGAAAGAAGTTGTATGCTGCCTTCATGGATCTGCAGAAAGCATATGACAGCAAGGATAGACAAGGATTGTGGAAGGTATTAAGAATATATGGAGTGGATGGGAAGTTGTTGAAGGCAGTGAAGAGTATGTATGAGGGTGCTAAGGCTGCAGTGCGTGTGGATGGCAAACTGAGTGAATCTTTCCACTTGAAGGTTGGATTGAAACAAGGATGTGTCATGTCTCCATGGTTGTTCAATCTGTACATGGATGGGGTTATAAAAGAGATACAAGGTCGGGCAGTGGATGTTGGAGCGGCCCTAGTGAGAGAGGGTAGTGTTTGGAAACTCCCTGTATTGTTGTTTGCAGATGATACTGTGTTGTTGAGCGAAGATGAAGGGGAGCTGCAAGGCTTGGTAGATGAGTTTGGGAGAGTGTGTAAGAAACGGAATCTAAAGATGAATGTAGGGAAGAGTAAAGTGATGGTCTTCGAGAGAAGTGAAGCCAGTGAATGTACAGTGAGATTGGATGAGAAGGATATGGAGAATGTGAGTGAATTTACGTACTTGGGCAGTGTGATGAGTAAGGATGGAAGTCTGGAGGGTGAAGTGCTCGAAAGGGTGCAGCAGGGAAGGAAGGTTGCTGGTTCGTTGAAAGCAGTGATAAGAAATGGAGGTGAGCATGGAAGTGAAAAAGTTGTTACATGACAGTATTGTGATACCAACTCTGACATATGGAAGTGAAGCTTGGACCCTGTTGGAAGGACAGAAGTCAAGAGTGACAGCAGTGGAAATGAGTTATTTGAGAGGAGCGTGTGGAGTCACATGGAGAGACAGACTAACAAATGAGGAAGTGAAGGAGCGTTGTGGTGTGGTTGAGGACGTGATGGGAAGAGTTAGGAGAAACACATTAAGGTGGTTCGGGCATGTGGAGAGGATGGAGAGTGAAAGACTGACGAGGAGAGTGTATGTGAGTGAGGTGGAGGGGGCGAAAGGGAGGGGGAGGCCGAGGATGAGATGGAGGGATGGAGTGGAGAGGTATATGAGAAAGGGGGGTGTGAGTTGGGAGCATGGTAGTGAAATAGCAGGGGACAGAGTGACATGGAGGCAATTTGTTTGTGGCCACCCCATGCGGGATTGAGGCGTCTGGCAACAGATAGATAGATAGATAGATATATAACAAAATCAAAATATATATTATACAATATGCCCCAAACAAATTGAGCTCATTGGCATAAATCTATAACACATGCCAGAGCCATGACAGGGGTGCATGACGTCATAGATTGTTGCCATTCAGTCACAACACGTGGCATCATTATTTCAGCCCAAACCGAGTATTTAGCTCCCCTGCATGTCCCTATCTATCTCATGTATACACCCGTATACATGAGCGAATTTGGTTTCTCAGCCGAACTTTTTTTATGTATGCAGGAGTATACATATGTGGAATTTGGTAATGAAGAGGTTAAGACCCACTATTAGAAATAAAACACGAAAAATAGAATAGTACATAAAATGCTAGCTACTTATAAAAGTTGAAGGAGGCCCGCCTCCTGCATAAAACTAAAAACATCAATAAAATCACTGAGGGCTCCACCAAGCATCGAAGACAGACAGTAGGCACCATCTGCCCCTTTATGCCTACAAAGGAATCTCTGACGTAGGTACCCCAGACTTGGACACTTGACCAGCAAGTGACAGACAATAAGAGGAACAAAGCAATCATCACAGTACGGCTGAGTCCCATCACTCATCAAGAACCACGCGTAAGCTGAGAGTGCCCAATGAGAAGCCTGTAAGAGCCACCTCCAATCACCGAGGCAGGATGCAGGTGGGGAAGGCAGCAGGTGTGTCTGGGCTGAGTGCCGAAATGTTGAAAGCCTCAGGAGACGTAGGAGTGAGGTTAGTCACTGACCTGATAAATATGATTACATACAAGTATGTTGTCCAAGATGACTGGCTGAAGAGCGTAACTGTAAATGTGTACAAAGGGAAGGGTGATGCCCTGGAAAGAGGAAATTATAGACATAAAGCTTATGATCAGATAATGAAGGTAATGGAGAGTTCAAGATGGCACGATTAGGGAAAGAGTGCATACTGATGCGATGCAGTTTGGGTTTAAGCCAGACAAAGGGACCACTGATGCATCATTAAATGTTCGACAACTTCAGGAAAAACATATAGGAATGAAAAGGGAAATGTACTTTGTTTTTACTGATTTGGAGAAGGCCTCTGACAGTTTCTCGAGAGGAGGTGAAGTGAGCAATGAGAAAAGTTGGGAGCGAGGAGTGGCTGATTAGGGTAGTTATGGCCATGTATGTGGGTGCTCGCACCCATGTAAAGGTGAATGAAGCTTTGAGTGAGGAGTTTCCGCGAATCTTGGTGTGCAGCAGGGGTCAGTCTTGAGTCCCTTGTTGTTTATTATGGTACTTGAAGCCCTCTCATGTGACTTCAGAAATGGATTCCCATGGGAGGTGTTGTATGCTGATGATTTGGTGCTGACTGCAGAGAATGAAAAGAAGCAGAGGAAAGATTTAGGAAATAGAGAGAGAGTATAGGATACAAGGGCTTAAGAGTAAATACAGATAAAACAAGAGTAACTATATATCTAGGGTTTGAGGCAGTACTGTCAAAGAAGAGGGGAAGTGGCCATGTGCGATTTACTATAAGGGTGTGGGAGGTAATCCCATCTTATGCGGTGTTTGTGATAAATGGGTGCATAAGAGATGTAGTGTTATTAGAGATAGATGCCGCGATGATACTGATTTCATGTGTGCGGTATGTTGGGGAGAGCAGGTGGAGATTGCCAGGCATGAAAGAAATGAACTTGCTGGTAAGTCTCTTGAGTGTGTGGAAGAGTTTTGTCATTTGGGAGACATGTTATGTGCTGGAAGTGGGGCTGGAGCTAGCTCTGTGGCTAGATAGGGGAGTGGTTGGAGGAAGTTCAAAGAGCTGTTGCCTCTCCTGACACTGAGAGGGTTCTCCCTCCATGCTAAGGGATCTTTGTATGTGGCATACAGTATGTTAAGAGTGTAAGACCGTATGGTAGTAAGACCTAGGCAGTAATGGAAGAGGATATTCACAGGCTCAAACAAACAGAAATGGCAATGATTAGGTGGATGCACAGTGCGTTCCTGAGTGCAAGGCCTGGGGGAGCTAGGTTTACGAAAGAAAAGTTGAGAAGCAGGATGGGAATGGAGTGTTTTTTTTTTTTTTTTTT